>JAWLRI010000779.1:1074418-1138597 GCA_034781795.1 Crypturellus tataupa
TATGCTTGAACAGTGATTGTGGGCAGTGCTCTAGTGTGCCCTGTCTCACTGTGGTATTAGGCAGCTGTTCAATAGGGAGATGGTAAAAAATGCAATTGGTAGCAAAGGTTTGAATTCCTTTCCGTGTCCTCTTTGGTTATGTCATACCTGTGTTGGGCTGGGTAGCTCACTGAGAATGCTGCGTACGTATGGGCTGCAGAACTTTGCTAAAAGTATAAGTTTTCATATATTAATGAGCTGCCCCTTTACAAGAATGCATTTTTAGAATTTCATCTTTAGAAATACTTTATAAAGAGACCAATAGTGATATATATAATGTGACATATCATATCGTAAAGCCATGTGTCACTTGGTAAATATGGGGAAACTGCCCTGCCCAGGTAAAATGGTTTTGTCCTTCAGGGAAGTAGTTTTGGCAACGCAGCCAGGTGCAACAGAATGTAGAGCTTCAGCATGACAGATAATATAATAAGTATTGAAACTTATGGCCATGAGAGAATGTGATTCAAAGCTTTTTTGGCAATGTTCAGAGTAATCGTTTTTGGATTTAGAATAGACATGTAAAAATATGAGCTAATCTACACTAACTTGGAACTTTATATAGGTGGCCATCTTACTGCATAAAGTGGAATGCCTTCTCTGTGGCACTTCAAGAACTGAGATGTCAGATTTTTGATAAATAAGGCTAAACCAGACACTTGCAAAATAGGTAGTTTAATAGCTACAATAAAGAAAATGTAGCTTTCGTACTCTGTGTCAGTCGTGTACTGTAGAATTTAAACTTGGCATAAAATATATGTATTTTACTTATAAGTAGAAATAAAATATATAGAAATCTTATAAAAATGTGCAAGTTGGAGATTATAAAGATAAATATATGTACTAGAAAATAGATATTAATATTTTAATCTTTTTTCCCCTCCTCTTTTAGTTACTTACCATGGTTTGAGGTATACTACAAGCTGTTAAATACCCTGGCAGATTATTTGGCTAAAGAACAGGTAATTCTATATATTGTTTGTGACAATTTCAAGTTTTGTTAAATGATTCTATACTCTTTAAACTATTTCTAAAAAAAAGTGTCAGTCTTAACATAAACATAAAGCATGATGTCCTGGATGAAGTGTGAACAAAGTGTCACATCACTGCAGAGCCATGTGATGTGCTGATTGTAAACTGTGACTCTCTGCAACTATCTGGCTAATGGTCAGAACCCCTCCTTTTGCTGAACTACCTTAAATGTAATGTACAGTTTCACCCTTCATATTAGCTAAGAGCTACCTCTCATAATGCTGTCATCTCAACGAGCATGGCAAAATTACGTGCAGCATTTGGCGAAGAATCATGATAGTTTAGTTTGCATATTCATGAGCAATTAGACATATTTCAGGATTACACAGGAAAGGAAATACTGGCATCTGTCTTTACTGAGAACATTAAAGTTATACCTTTCTGCTTTAACTATATTAGTGTACTACATGGTAATTAAAAAAAAGGCATCAATAGTTAGCCATATGCTGTGGGCTGCCAAAACTGACATTTGAAGAATACATGAACTATAGAATATGCAATTATTGCACGTTATAGTAAATGGACTATAGGAAACGATGACATTTTATCTAAAGTTGTGAAGTTGGCTTAGTTAAGTTAGCTTAAGTAAACCAAAGCATAGAACACGCACCAGTTTCATAAATTGTGTATTAAAACTTAAAATGTAGCTTTGTTTTTGGCCATTATTTCACTGTAATAGTAAAAATTGTTGTGAAGGTCATAGATAGAAGGGACAAGGATTATTTTCACTTGTTTCCTGGTCCGTGGTTTTGGCATTGCAGTCAATGAATTCAAGATACTGAGGCGTAAGCTTATTGTGTTGTATGTTGAGAAAACTGTTTTGATGGGCCAGGTGTTTTTCCTAATGCCATGTCTGCTCCTGAGGAAGCTATTAGAAGACATGAGCATGAATTGCAGTTGTCTATTTCATTAAATATATATATCTATATCTATAATGTTTAATGTGTACTAAATCATGTATATGCTGTTTGTATACAATGATTCAATACCTATTAACTCTGTTCTCCCTAGGAAAATGACTCAAATGATTTGCTAAAATCACTGTATAGCCATCCTGTGCCAAAGGCAAACGCTCTTGTCAGTTTAAGTGTGGTAAGTATATGACTGCCTATGTAAAATGACTGCTACGGCTAGCACAGGATACCTTTATAAATAATAAACTTAATTTGAGTTTCCCCTATGACTATATACAGTATGGAAAAAAGAAAAGATTGTCCTAGACAGTTAATGAGAAGAAGCAACTTAAGTTTGTCTATATGGATGAGAAAGTAAATCACTGTTTGATGTGGCAGTGGTAGTACTTCTGTCTTTTTCTTTTTATCTTTCTCTTTGCTTCCAGCTGTTTCATTTAGATAAATTTGGTTTCTCCTGCTGTGGCAGCAGAAACTAATTCAGTGTTTCATTGCCTCTGACGTGTGAGTAGGTAGAGTTGCAGAATGGGACAGCAATCTGTCTGAGCAGCCTTCTCTCCTATCTTCCTACCCCTTCTTCCCAGTTTTGCTTGATCATTGCAAAGCGAGGTAGAAAAGCTGGTAGGAAAGGAGTATTGCATGGTGTCACGCTTCTTGCTCGTGGCTGGAATAACCTGTGCCTCTCTCCGTTGCTTTTGTGCTGTCTGTGTCGTGGGGCCAGGGCATGGGAAGCCTGGCAAGCGCTCGTTGCTACAGACACACCACAGGAGGAGCCTGGCGCTTACCGTTCCCATTCTTGAAGGGTTTTTGCCACGTACAGGTGCATGTTTATATACGTTTGTAGAGGCTGTGTAAAACGTAGAGTCAATGCAGAGCTCTTCCTTTGCTGTCACTGCAGCGCTGCAGCTAAGATCTCTCCTCCGCAGCATCTGTAGGATCCCTGCATAGCTAATTCCTGTTAGATTATTCCGTGTGCAGGTAGTCTCTCATTTGAGCTGTCCTGCATTTGCAGGTGGGTAGATAAAGGCTTCCCATGCTTGCCACAGCTTACTATCTTGACCTTGTGTATGTCATTTAATGTTACCTTTTAACTCATTTATTTTAGAATAGCGCCCGATGCTGTGAGCTCAGTAAGCAGATCTAGGATAGCATCTGTCCTTATACAGAGGCATTGCAGGAGTGGAGCATCTGCCGTTTATATTCCTGTGCTTACCTGTCCTTGCTTGATGCCTAAAATAGTGCTGCCCCTAGTTTACTTTTGCTGGTGTCAGAGTTCACTGTTCGTCCTTGTTATCCTTTTTTTAGGGAGCCCTGATATTTTTCTCCTTTGCACAGTATCAGTGCACTTAGTTGGAATTCCTTTCACTTGCCCCTGTGTTTTTTTTTTTTTTTTTTTTACCGCATCCGCTTAACTGCTTTTTGAGGCTACAGTCCCCATTGTTTTGTGGCTAATCTTTTGCTGTTGTCTATGTAGTATTTCAAGTTATTTTTCATCAAGTAACAGGAATTAAAAATACTAATTGAATACTGTATTCAGTATTCAATTCTTCTTGCAAGAATCATTTTGTATATCAAATATGCACAACCCCTACAAATATACCCAAACCCCTTATAAAATCCTTTAAATATTCTAATAAATTTCATTAGGACATAGTATTTTTAAAGCTACATTTAATTTTAACTTCTTGCAAAGAGTTGCTGTCAGGGTGTGTGTTTCATCTTGCACAGAACATGCCTGCTTTGAAATGAGTGCGGTGAATACAACTGGCAACACTGCAATAATGATGGGTTGCTTGCAATAAATTTCATGCTGCAAGTTTTATTTCAACATTACCTGTCTCCTGAATGTATTTTTTCCTCAATTATCTCTGATTCCCACTAGTTCATTACATCACTTAGAGAATTTTGTGATCTTTTTAGCCAGGGAATGATTATCTTAATGCAGGCCTCCTGCCAGGTGCGTGACTGCGAGGACGGTTACGCAAACGTTGTGGCCTCAGGTGGAGAGGAGCAACCTGAACCAGAGTGTTTTATGAATCTGGATATGGGAGTCTAGTAGCGTGATGTTGGGGGCCACTTTCAGCCCTACCTTTATAGGTCTTGCCTTTGCATTTGATGCCCCTTTCTAGTTCCTCCTATACTGCAACAGGCTAGACTGGAGCTGTCAGTGGTAATGGGCATAAAAAGAAGTTACGGGCTGAAGCACAACCGTAGAAACAGGAGCACGAGGTTGCTTTTTGTTGGTCCAGCAGGATTTTAGATCAAACTTCATGATGCAGAATTGACAAGTCCCCCCTCTTTTCCTTTTCCCCCCACTTTACTCAAATATATAGACTAAGGCTTTTCTATTAAAGTGGAGTTTAAATGGTCAGCCTCAGTAGTACTTTTGAGTACACATATATAACCAAGAATAAATAATTTGCCAATATCTATATATAAGACATCTCCTAGTAACCCCTCACCAGGACACCAAAATGCCTCTGTCCAGGAACCATGTCTACTCCCACCTACCTGTCCCAGTAACAAATATTTGGCGAATGAAACTTATGATAAATTTATGAAATCTGAACTTAAATACCATTTGAATTGCTTATTTTTTCCAAGGAACAATGAAAGTGCAATGCAATAATCATTCATTTTTGTTGGAAAGAAATAGGTAAGTTGAATCTGACGTGTGCTTACAATAGAATATGCAAGTATTAAAGTCAACTTTAGCCTTTTTTGTTTGAAAAGGGAAAAAAAAGAAAAAGAATAAAATAAAATGAATTGTTCAATCTTTTTCTCATGTTTCGTAAGAACCAAGAGATGATTTTTGCAAGTGAGCGAGTTTTGAAAAAACAGCCTTTTCTTGTCTCGGTGAGTTTAAAAGGCACTGACTGTCTAAAGCCTATTGTAATTAAAGAAATAATTACTTGCTATAGGATATCTCTTTTGGTTTCAGGCTTATTTGTACCTGTCCTTTGGGAATTCTGCTGTTGTCTTTAGCCTAAAAGACCAATCTAATATTAATATATCTATTCTGTTTACACTAAGCGAATTTCAGAGCTATGTATGCATGCAATATAATTTTCTTGTAAAGAAAGAAAAACAACCAAAAATCAAACCTTTAAACTGGTGAGCAAAATGAATGAAATTTTTGGTTTTGTTTTTAATACCCTGCTTAACAGAACATTTTATATAGGACAGTAATTATTAGGTTAGTGCATATTCTACAGTCACACATCTTCATGGAGAAGATTACAAAGATGTGCAAGTGTTCCGTGATGCTTTTGGTTTTTTTTTTCTTTCTTGGCTACTTATGACTTTGGAAAACTGTAGTAAGGGGTCTCTGATTCTTATAGTTCTAACTTCCTTACCTGTTCAATGAATGGGATAATGCTGCTTTCTTGACTGTAAAAAAAAAAAAAAAAAAACAAACAAACAAACAAACAAAAAAAACCCTTATTAGAGATTGGAGATAAATTTCTATTCCCATCTTACTTATGAGAAATGAAAGGCATTCCATAATCTGAGTATTTTCTTGATTAGAGAAAAAAATCTTAGGCTCTTATTTTTTCCCACTCTGTTAATGCAGAACAGTGTTCTGGGGTATTTCTTGTGCAAACGTTGTGATGTTTATGGGATGCCTTTTTTAAAGCTGATAAAAAAGAAAATTAACTATTGCCAAAAGACCTAATTTGTGGGGAAAATGTTCTATTAAATGTATCAAGCTGGTTTAATACAACTGTCCTACAGTTAGTGGTGTTAATAAGTAATTTTTTTTTGATTGAACACAAAACACGTTTAATAGCTTGTATACTTCATGTATTGGTTGATCATTTTCAAGTTTGACTTAAAGCAAATGGTGTTTTTTGTTACAAATGTACTATTAAAATACACTATAAAAACAAAAAGATTTTATTTGTAAACTCTAAGGGCCTTTTTTTTTTAAAGGAGGAAATTCCACTGAAAACGAGTAAAAACTAAATATTCAACAATCGTTACATTTGATTAGTATATAAATATAGTCCTTTTTATCCTTTAAGATTTAGGCTAATATACTAAAACACCTTAGAACTACTGAGCTAAATTCATGCTTAGTAACTGTTAAAAGCACTGGGTTACTGGAAATCATTAAAATTACATCTGTTTTCGATTTAATCCATTTCATATTTACTTTCTAAATGTCTCAGACTCAAATGGATAAAATTGCTAGTGTTATTTTATAAATGACTATTGAATCTCAAATCTTCAGACCCTGATTTCTATTACCATGTTTTTTGATTCAAAAATATTTGGAAGAGGATAGAATGCGTATCAAGGACTAATGATTCGCTGCTAATTAATTTTCTCCTGTAAATGATTTTTCTGCTTCCATTCTAAATTTCTGTTAACGTTTCCTTGTTGCAATCAATGCTTATTTTAACCAATGCATTTCTCGGACTTGTGAGGATCTGGCTTAATTTCAGTGTTGTTTCTAAAGTGCAGTGTTTTGTTTGTGTGTTTTGTGTGCTACGCTGAACCAGAGATTGTCATTTCGTGTTTTTCTCTGCTTAACTCTGTCTAGTGGTAGCAAGAATCCTACTGAAAAGCTAGTGATTTGCTTGAGCAAAGCTGGTGATGGAAATCCTAAATGCTTCCCACCCCCCTCACTTTTTTTTTTTTTTTTGAGAATTCTTGGCTTTTTTCTGCACGAATTATTAATTGCTTTTTCTCCATTGATTAGCACTCATACTTCATTACTCCTGATATAACTGGATTGCCAACAATCCCTGAAAGTGTAAGTATGAAAATTTTTGTTTTTAATATTTAAGGAGAGAAGCATCACCCTCATTCTGTGCATAGGGTTGAGCTCCATTTTTATTGGTAGAGATTTTTTTTTTTCCCCAACACTGTTTTGTGTATTAGGTCCTTGTCCTTGGGCTAGTCAAGTTACTCTTGTTCTTCTCGTTGTTATCCAGTATCAGAGCGGCATACAGGGCATTTTTGGCCACTCTTATATTTGGTCTTTGTTAATAATTTATTTACATTTATGGGAAATATGTATTCAAAACATAGTCTGCTTTTGCACTTAGTGTTATTTGAATGCCTATTCCTTAAAGAATTTATTGCTAAGATGTGAATTCAGCTATCAAGGTATAATCAAGTTAATTTTTATGTAAGAAGCTATTTTCAGGCTTTCTGAAAATCTGCTGTTTAGCATTTGAATTGTGCATGCACTATGTAGCGTGTAACCATGCACCAGTAATGGTTAAAATACATTTTTTTTTTTAAGTGAAGCCTTCATGAAGAAGTTTTGGCAGAGTTATTGGCAGTTGTCTGTGCAGGGAGCAGCGTCTGGCCGGGTGGATGGGGAAGTCCCCCGGCCCCGATACCTTTCTGCTGGGTGCCCTTCTATACGTTAGGATTTTACTCCATTTATAAAAACTGAGTGCCATCCTTCCACGAGGAGGGAAAGTAGCGATAATACTAGGGGAGGGTGAGCTATGTAGGGAGTGAAGACTTGCAGTAAGTTAGTAATCAAATGAATTTGTCTCATTCTGTGTTGTAAACTTACATATTTCAGGGGCAGCAACTTTTCAAATACAGTTTTCAATTTTGATGCCGTCTGCCAAAACTGTCCTGATTTGTGCAGGTCTAAATGACACTATGGCAGATTTTGCAATAGTGAATTCACACATCACTAGCAAATAAAATATTGCAGAGGATGTGCCTGAAAAATTAGATTCAAGTTATCATGATGCATTTAGTTAACTGCCTTGACAGGCAGTTAAAGGATCATAGTTTCTTTCTAAGTGCAGCAGTTGTGACCTTGAAGACCCTGCTTGCATCTCATCCAAACGCTTACACAGCATGGACCAAAAATGATGCTCTGGTTTTTGGAGCAGGGATGCATTTGTGCATGTACCTGCAGCTGGAGCATTGGATCCCCCTGCGTCATTCAGAGGGATGGCTTTTCACTGTATTTTTTATTTAAT
This sequence comes from Crypturellus tataupa, assembly GCA_034781795.1. Classification (NCBI taxonomy): domain Eukaryota; kingdom Metazoa; phylum Chordata; class Aves; order Tinamiformes; family Tinamidae; genus Crypturellus; species Crypturellus tataupa. The sequence goes on from JAWLRI010000779.1 coordinate 1,082,358, forward strand.
ATTAAAATGAATCCAAGCAGTAAGAGCCATCTCCTGATCTTTGTCTGGGCTTTAATTCAAGTTAGATTTTACTACTATTAGAAGGAAATAAAAGGAAAGGAAGGTAAGGAAATAAAAGAGCAGGTCCATCTCTTCCTGGAGTGCCCTGCCTGCCCCTGTGCTGCCGGCAGGGCAGCCTATGGATTCGGGAGCACTGACTTCATGTGCTAGAAGCTGCCCGCAGCGCTGTCCTCGGCACAGCGCGAGTAAATGCTGGTGACTCGTTTATTCATTAAGCCTCACAGTAAGGTGGCAGCGGGGTCCTTATCAGGTTTTACAAATTTGCCAAAAGTACAAATCTAAATTCAAGAGCATAATAAAATGAGCAAGGTTTTCACCAGATTAGTTTTCTTTCCCTTTAAAACTCAATCCTTTACTTTTAAAGCCTAGAAATTTGAATGCAAATTTTCTTCCATAGGATTGTTTTTTCTATTAACTAATCAAAACTTTAAGTAATATATTAAATGTTCCACTGAGCTACTACTGTTGCTATGTTGTTAACATCTTATTTATTTAAACAGAGGAACCTCACTGAATATTTTGTTGCTGTGGATGTGAACAACATGCTGCAACTTTATGCCAGTATGTTGCATGAGAGACGAATCATTATTACCTCTAGCAAACTAAGCACTGTAAGTACTTCACACATCTCCTTTTAAGTAGAATATATTGAACATTTCACAAAAAGACCTACAGACCTTTGTGGTTTTAGATATCTTCCGTGTGTACTTATAACACAATATCTACATACTTTTCTGAGATGTGGCTTTAGTCTTGGCTCTTGAAGTACAAAAGTCTGATTTATATAAGACCTACTCAGATACATTAAGTCAGGTTAATTATTTTTCTTATCAGGAGATGAGAGTTCTTTAACTCTCCTGAGTTCATTTCTGTGCCTTCGAACCTAAAAAGAATTCTTAAGGGCTATTATAAGATCTTTATTATTCACTTGTGGCTTATTCCATTGGAGCTACTTGAAAGAAATCAAGGGGCCATAATAATAGCTGCTATCCTAACCTGGTAATAGGTAGATTCATCTTTGTTAGAGTGGTTTGGGAGTGCATACTGCAATAGCTCTGCTTTGGAGCAGCTCTTCAGGCTGATAATAATGTGCAACTCAAAATAGTAATTTTTTATTAAAGGTTTTAGGTTACTGCTCACATTAAAATGCTTTTTTTTCTTATGCCTGCTTTGACTGTAATGAAATAATGTTGCGTTTCACTTTGAAATATATCTAAATACTGCAATATTGCTTTGTTTTATACTTTACAGTATCATTTTGAGGTTTTAAACCACTCCATATTTTAAAGGTATTCCCGAGATTAATTTTGCGTTAGCATGAGAGCATCACTTCATAGCCAACTTTTATCATGCAGTATAGTTGTTGTGCAGGAGCTTCTGCCTGTTAAGTTCAGACATGGAAAATCCCTCCGTTTTCTTCCCCCCAGCAGTACTGCATGAAGTGTTTTGTTTAATGCCCTTTCTGTGGTGAAACATGAACACTACGTTCCTAAGCATTGCTAACTGCACTGCAGAATAAGGGAACAGTTATTTAGTTCCCTTTGGCACAGGGTTTTTTTGAGCACCACAGTGTTGGGTGCCTGAATCTGTAACCAGTGGGGCGAGGGGGTACCCAAGAGCTGCTGAGATGCCAGGCGAAGGACAGCTCTTTATCCAGACACTGGTTTGCAGCTGAATAAAGTCACTGGTGATTATGAGAGAATAAAGGAGACATGAGGCCACGTGGGTAAAGGTGATGTGAACAACGGGAAGAACAGGAAGGCAACTAGTGAAGGACTATAAGCAATTTTCAGGTTCTTCTCTGGAAATGCGGAGAAGGATTGTGTGTTAAGAAATGACAGAAAGATCAGTGTTGACTATGCAAAAGGTAGTGTTGACTACCCAAAAGGGAGTCAACAGGAAATTGAAGGCCCTTTAAAGAACCTGGTTTAATACAAGTTCATACACAGGAGCAAAACCACGGAATTAGATTTATTTTTTTTCAATTTGCTGGTTCAGGACCCAGTTTGGTGTCAAGAAATAGAAGGAAAAAATAAATAACATAGTGAAATCTTTTAGTACTCTTGTATCATTATGGCATCACTGATTTGGCCTTGGATTGGAATTGGGTTACAGATCAATGGACATAATATGCTGCTTGTGAGAAGCCTGATTTTGTTCAAAATTCAGCAGTTTATTTTGAACTTTGAATCAGTAATCTTCTCATGAAGTAACAGAGTCATCTTCATGGTGTCATCACTGAAAATAAATGATCTATTATTCTCCTGGATGAGGATATGCAATCGTAACAGACTTTTTGTCAGTGGTAATTGGACATCCTGAGGGATGAGACCACCAAGCTGTGAATGTGAGTAACAGATTGCAGATCAAGTCTGAAAAGAGCTATCGCATCAGTTTCACCTTCTTCTGGTAATTTTTTCAATCTACTAACGTAAGTTATAGGTGAATGTAATTACTGCCATATCATCTAGGATCCATTTCAGTATAGGAACAGAGTAAATTTTCACCTACGCTAGTGAAGTCTGATTAAAAGTAGAAAAATGATGAGCTAAAGGAAGAATGAAAAGTTGAGAAAGTAGAACTGTCTTACCAAGATCTCCAGCAAGACTGTTACCCAGTAGAGTCTTTCATGAGCAGAACAGGAGCAGTGGTGGTCATAATTTTTTAAAGATTTTAAAACAATTAAATCCTTCTTAGTATCTCCTGCAAGAGTTCATTAGAGTGATTGCATGTTTTTTTTGGCAAGATAGGATATTATTGTTTAAAATGATGGATTGCTTAATACAAATAAAGAAAAGGCGTGTTTGAAGGTTAGCGTGTGGCGGCTGCGTGTGTTTACTCCCGTAGGTGTAGAGCCCAGCTGACACACGTCTGTATTGCAGTCGCATTTTCCTAGTGCTAAATTCCAGCTTGGTGCTTGGAGATGGTTCTTTCCAAACAGTGCTAGCAAGTACAGCGTACTGTGCAGGGAGCTGTGCCTTATCTGCGGGGTTAACCGAATACCAAGCGTGTGTGTCGGCTCCTGGAGCGCGCTGCGTCGGGGTGTCACCCTGGAGTTATCGGCTCCGTTTCGGTTCAGGATCTCGGGGCAGTGGCAGATAACAAAAGGCATAACTCAAGGCCTTGCTTCATTTCTCCGTGCCATTCTGGTGAGGGGGGAAGGCAAATAACACTTATGTTCAGAAATTGTTTAAGTCTAGCATTTCTAGCCTATAAATTTCATGCTTTCCTTATACTCAAAAAATTCAATCCTGCTCTGAAAACGAGGTGGGGAAAAAAAGGCGCTGTATTTACTGGTTACTGGGTTAGTGGGCAGGCAAGAAGGAAAAGAGAAACAAGGGTTTTTGTTTTAAGCTGTTCAGTAGCCTGTTATTTTAATTGAATAAAAACATAAATGATAATTATCAACTTGACCAGCAGGGCTCTGATTCAAATGACAACTTAGATTTTATTTCAGCCAAGCAGGCTTTGTTTTATATGAACCTGCTTACATTTGCAGTTGTTATGTATCCTTGGTGTCTTTCTTTAAATTGATTTTTTTTTTCTGTGTTTATAACACTTTAACGAGGATCCTTCAGTGAGGATCTTTGTCTACTTCCTATTAGAATTGCTACAAAAATATAAATGGAGATTTGTCTGCGCTCATTTCTATCGTATCTTCTTTATTTCCGTTATTTGTGCTAGCTGTTGATTCTTTTATTAGCTTGACTTTCCAACTACGTTAATAATGTGATTGTCACCAGGGTTAGTGTTACAGCGAGATGGATTCACTAGCCTGAGGATTATGTTCTCTAAGATCTGTTTCTAACAAAAATTACCATGTCTGGCTTTTGAACTGTGTACCGTAAAAGAGAAACAAATTATCTGACGTTGGAATGAATGAAAGTGAATGAAACAAAGGAACTGATTAATTCACAAAGGTTGTTGTTAGCCCTTTCAGATTAACTGTATGAAGAAGAATTTTCCGAAATGTCACACTGTATATTCTAATGTAGCACCATTTTCTCATTCATTACTGCATATGCATATATTCTTATTAATTGCATGGAGCGGTAACACTTTCAGTACAATTAATTTTTTAATTCAATCTTATGATAAATTATTAAACTGCCGGGGAAGGCTTTTTTCCAGGAAGGCTGCACTAGAACATTGATTTTATGCGTGCTGGAGGCAGGCCCTAGATGTTTCGGCCCCAAGTGCACCTGCTGTGGTAGTCTACCAGAACATCATACCGCACTCTCATGTATTCAAAGCAAAGGAATAAATCATGATTTTACAACAGTGCATCAGTTGACTTATTGCTGTTTTGTGACCGGAGGTAGGAAGGATTGCTGTTTAAAGCCATGTCATCGGCTCTCAAGTCACTGGAGCATGAAAGCTTGTCATATGCCTCTGTAATTGTACCTTGCCAGTCTCTGCCTAACTAGTCAGTTGGGGCTGTGCATTTTGTCTCAAACACCCGGCTGGCCAGTGTCTGACAGGAGCTTTCTCATCATCCTGTCAGTAATATGTTAACTAGAGTGTGTCTGCTGCGGCCCGCGGTGGCAGGTGGAAAGGATGCTATACTTTGAAGCAAATGTCTAAATGTTATCTCCATTTTGACCAATATTTGTTTTAGGTGGTACAAGTTTGATATGTCTGAAAGCACAGGGGCTACCAAGTTCTGCTCTGCACTGTCTGTAGGTTTCATTGGTGAGTCCTGTAGAAAGGAGCCTGTTTGCTATTAAAATACCGTTAATAGAGGCAATTTTTTTTCACTATGTGAAAAAGCCCTGAATATGTGTTTATACACACATACATACATGCACACACGTATCTTTGTGGATTATTTTTACTGTTGCACCTCTGCAAAGACATATGTGCAGTTCCACTCAGCCCGTGTAGCTAGTTGGAGTGAGAGGCATTTCAAACGCTCTCCCCTTGAATCGTGCTCAGCTGTGACAGCGGCGGCACCCGCGGCCGCTCGGGAGACGAGAAGGCCCTTGGAGGTGGCAGCGCACCCGGCCGTCTCCCGCAGCCAGACACCCTCTCCTGCCTCCGAACACACCGTCTGTGGGGGCTGCTCTGCGCTTCTTACACCTGACGCCGACTCCAAGATTCATGAGTTTGTGCCAAAATCCATCTATCCCTCGGCAGTGATACTATCAACTGTGGCAGTTGTCCGTTTTCCTCACTTCGTTTACGTCTGTCTGTGGATTATATATTGCTTGTTCGTGGATGTGAATAGACAAATGTGAAGCAGTGCAGTTACTGTACAAGACCATTGAAATGTGGCTCTAGGAATACGGGGCATGTTAGTGTAGCCCGCGGACAGACAGAAGGCTGCCCGTTAGTGTTTTTATATTTCTGCGTTCAGATCTGGCTCTTTGCAAAGCTGTCTCTGGCTACTGAAATGCTGTCACAATTGTATCTAAAAATATATTTATTATATACTTGCATAGCAGACTCGTTTTAAATAATACTGTTCCAATAATTCAAAAATATTGATTTACAAATAAGTTATTGTCTCTAATTCCTATGAAGTAGCATGTGGTGTGCAGGCATATGTAAGGTAAAATTTATTTCTTGAAAAAGATTGATACAAACTGATACATTAACTGATAATGCAGTACAGATATTCAACTGAGACTCATTATGCTCCCAAAAGTAAATATTAAATTACAATTTATTTTCAAAAAAAAAAAAGAATTTATTTATTTTCAACTAATGTCCTAATAGACCAACTGGTCTAAGGGCAACATGGTGTCGTTTAATTACTAGAAGTGCCAGCAGTCTGAAGTTAAACCACGTTATCTGGGCTGAGGTTGCGGTGCAGCAGAGGAGCTCTCAGGTGGCCAGTGCCACATGCACAGTAATACCCTGCGAGCACTGAAGTTACAGGAGAGAGGGAGGGAAAGGCCAGCGCAGCATCTAAATGTGGTTAGGAATTGCCGATGGATTAACTCAAAAGATCTTCTAGGCCCAAGGCTTGGAATAGGTTTTCCCATCTCCCCCAGCATAATATTAAATACTTGTGAAAGACTTTGTGAAATGACATAGTAATGTGTGGTCAGCAAATGATTGAAGTTATTTTCTCTTAATGAGAGGGGGAAACCATGAAATGTTGCAGACTGCTGTTACCCGCCATCTGTGTGTAACATGAAGAAATACTTAACTGGGTTGCATTTTTTCTGAAAATAGAAAGCATGTAGACATGGAGATAGATTTGCAAATACATTTCGAAATAAATTGCTTCACTTAGTAACACTTTTTAGGAGAAAAAAATAAAGAACAAATCCACCATTAAGGTAATCCTCTGGGGCAAAATTCACGGAGTCTTTGGCAAATGGGTGCCGGCTGCAAACACAAAGTGCCGCAGCCCCGCTGCAGGCATCGATCCTCTCGGGCTGGCCGGGCATCCCGCGGCAGCCGTTTGCTGCCCCGTCCTTGGCACCGGGACCTGTTCTGCTACCGGCGACCAGAGCCTCCAGCCCCTAGGAAAGCCGCTGCTGAATTCACGGGTGGTCGTGTGGGAGCAGGAGGTACAACGCGGCGTTGCTGTACTGTCTGCGAGCCCCGCACCAGCACGTTGTCCTGGTGTGCCATTATGGCAAGTTTTTCCCTTTTTCACGGTAACCGCTGCCTTATCAACTCCTTCTGCACAAATTCAGCAGTGGCAGGATGAATTATAGCATAGCCAGTGGTGATCTCTAGTCTTGCTTGCAGTAAATAAGTTGTCTGTCAGCCCTTCACAAGGAAGCTGTTCCCTGCTGCTTCTTAATTAGTGGCTGGCAGAAGAACATACCATGGAGTTGCTCTGGGGGAGGGAATGTTAATAAAAATTATTTTCTTGGAAACTCCCCTTTCAGAAGCAAGAAACATTTGCTAAGCTGCCTTGTTTTATGGGAGTGCAGCTCTTTCTCCATGGAAAGAGATTTATAAAATACAACAGTAAAGAAATGGGGAGTCACGAGATGGTAAGAAAACAAAATGGGACAGAAAGATGTATATGCCTGTGTCGATGCCTCTTGGTGAGAGAGGAGGAGATAAATAAGTGCATATCAAGAAATAAAAACTTATTATCAAGACGATATAGAGATGAAATGAAGAAATAAGTGGGAAAAGGCGAGAGGGAAGTTGACTTGTTTAACTTCCAAAAGTTAGTTTTCTGTAAAGATGAACTCTCAGCATGTGAAGAATAGTAAAAATATTTGTGCAAAGAAGTTGAGCAACATAATGAAGGTGCATGGCTTTTTCTATGCCAGGCACACCTATGGCTTGCTCAGATGCATCGAAGTGTCTGTGGAAGCGTTTGGTTCCTCGGGGCAGGCATGGTTGGTCGGTGGCATTCGCTGCTGAGGGCTCCCAGCACCTTTACCACTTGGGTGGCATTTTCTGCTCTGCTTCTGTTACTGGGAGGAGTGTCCTTCCTGGAGCCACAGGCAAGGAGCAAAGGGTCTGCAGTCTTTACCTCTCCCTTCCAAACTAATGTGCAACAAGGATGCCATAATGCCGCTTGCGAATCAAGAAATGCAAGAAGAGAATGAAGTTGATGATATATCAAGTGCTGCCAAATGCATGAATAACACTCTTCTCTGCCCTTTCCTTCCCTCAGAGATAAGGATAAAAGAAGCAAATAATATTCCCAAAATATTGAGACAGGTTTTTCAAATGAATATATTTTTTTTCATATTTCACAATGGAAAAATTGATTTTTTTTTTAGCTGTGGACTGGAAATTATACTGCTCTTCCCCACTCTCTGTGGTGTGAGAGAGAAATGCTGGGCCTTGTTGCCAACAGGAGGAAAATACATTATGACTTGTTTAAGGTCCTCCCTCTTTTTCTTCCCAAAGTTTATAGGGATGACAGATGGCAAGCTAGTAGCCAGGAGGAATTAAAGAAATGCATGAGAAATGGCCAACCCTTGGGTATTGTGACTTGGGCAGTGTATTTTTTTTGATTGTTGCCGTGTTTTTATTCGGTTATTTCTGTTGTCTTACCAATGCCAGTAGTGTAGACTGAGCTTATGGTTTAGTCCGGTTTGTTTGTTTGTTTTCTCCCTGCTAATCCAAGAAATGGTAGATCTTAGCAGCTGCAAGCGTCTGAGTTGTGTTTGGCGCCTGATTTTATTTTTTATCAAACAACGCTTAGATGTGGATGTCCCTTTTGACAAAACCGATCGTCTTAAGAGTTGGACTATTGTAGAAGAATCTACCTTTCGCTTGGACTGCTCTTCCCCTCAGCAAGTGGACAGTGTTTTTACAGTAATTCTCTCAAGTAGAGAGTATTGACAGGTACCAGCAGTAGGAGTTGGTCCAGGCTGATGGTGGTGATCGGAGCAGTGAAAAGTTGACCCGTCCTCTACATTTTCTTCCTGGGTATTGATAAGTGGATGAGTTAACTAAGCAGAATCTTTGGCATGTTTCAACATATGTGTGGTCAAGACAGTGGGAGGGAAGCAAATCTTTAGCCCAATGGGACTGCGAGGAAGGAGGGAAAGAGCAAACCAGGACCCGTCTGTGGATGTGGTGTTGACAGAGATTGACAGTGTTTGAGGATTCGTTAGGGAATGGGTTTCTCACCTTAGTACTTTAGTTTCTTATAGCTGATTTTAAAAGGTTGTACTGAACCACAGGTTACTTTAATGTTTTGTCTAACTTCTCTTCCTGCTTTTGGCTTTCTGACAAGATTCTGCTAATCAGTTTATGTATTTCCAATTTTCGTGTTGTGGTATGAGTAAATCTTGTCATCTATACACTGCTTCTCTCTTTACCTTGGGTTATAGAAGTGCTTTGAAGAAGGTAATTTATACTGATAGCAAATAACTGCCAGATGAGAAAGAATAGCTTTGTGTAAGATACAGAATAATTGTTTCACTTTACTCCTTCAGATAATATAAATTTGCAGACAGGTATCAAATAAGCGCAGTATGTGAGTCTGCAGAAAATCTTCCAAGCAAAGGAGTGTGAGTCTAGACAAGTTGGAGCATTTCAGCAGCAATAAGAGGGTGGCATGAAGCAAATCATTTTGTAAGTCCCCAGTAAAAAGCCTCATTGATAGAACTGAATATTGGAATAGCAGATACACGTATCAGAATAATTGCATCCGCATGAGAGAGAGGGGACACCTGCACTCTTTGTGTTCCTAGGAACAAGCAAACCTTTGGTCGAGCCTTGAACTAAAACTTTTCCTAATAATTGTTATTCGCCAGTTGTAGGTTTTAAACACCCCGCTCTTCTCAAACACTCTTTGTTGCAGGATGGTGGAAGACAGCTTCTCGCTTGCTCTAGGATTCTTAGACTATTTCAGTCATGCTGGTGTTTGGCAGTAATCTTTTACTATCCCTTAATAATGAATTTTGCTTAAAAAAAACTTCTTAAATGCTGTTTTTTCACTATTTAGAGAGACCTTTTATTATAGCCCGGTATTACCAGTAAGCACACAGTTCTCACGTGTTTTTCCAGGGGAAAAAGATAGAATTACTGTACGAAAATCACTGCGGAAGTCTGGAGAAAATAGCTCCTGCTTTCCTTGCAGGCTGATAAAAGCTTATGTGGTGATGCCGACTGGAGTGTATTATCAGAAGCGATCAGGAACAGACCAAAATTTTCAGTTGTACACAAATAAATTCATTAACTGATAGTTAGAATGGGATAGCAACCTTTTTCTCATGTCCTGTGAAATCACTAGAATTTTAAATTAAGTTTGTATTCTATTAAGAAAATAGGCTGAACACTAAAGTTCTAACTAAAGTTAAAGTAATTTAGGTTAATTTATTTGTTTATATATTATATATAGGCATATATATCATATATAGAGAATATTTCAACCAATTTTTAAAGCCACAGTTAGATTTATTTTTGAAATGAAAAATTGCTTAAACTAGAAGAAATTATTGGAAAGTGAAGATAAACAGTATTTTTTTGAATTTTTTTTTTTTTTAAGAATAACTTCTATTGTTCAATACTGAAAAACAAGGATTTCAACAGACAAAAATTCTTTTTAGCAAAAAATGCCAGCCCATTTCGTAATGGAGGAGAACACAGCGGTGGCAGGTGTTTTCCATGTGCTCTGCTCTTGAAGCAGAGTCATTTGCTGCCGGAAAACACTGTAACAAGCTATCAAAGTTGCAATAAGCAATTTGGTTCCATAATACTATTTTACCATAATTTATGAATTTTTAACCCATTCCAAATAACTATTTGAGTGAGCATGTGAGATGAGTAGAGAAAGGGACCACAATGCAGAGTTGATGGACTTTCCAGCAGTAGCTGGTAAAACCAGTGAGGTTTTAAGCAACCTTGAAAATGCCTTCCTGACTGCCTGTCTCAGAAAAGAAATTTCTCTGCACATGACACCTCTCTTCTTGGAAGCTTAGACAGATGTAGCTGTTAATTTCATGTGGAATAGATGTTAATGGGCAGAGAGGCTCCTATCAGTGCGTCTTGTGCTGCATGACACTAAGGACTCTTCTCCGGAAAGGTCTCCCCAGCCAGGTCTCAGCACCCGGTCAAGCAGCAACCGTTCTGTTCCCAACTCTGCGCCCTGGGCTGCTTCCCGGCTCCAGCTTTTTGCAGGGTGCCTGGTCTTGCTGGAGCTGCTTCTCCGTCGGACTGCAGCTGCCGGAGCCCAGAGCTGGAATTCCTAAACCTCTGATCTCTGATTTAAACAGTCAGGCACTAGCTTATCCCTGAATACTTTTCATTGAATTTTTTTTTAACTATCTGATTGTTTAGGACTTTGAGTATTATTCAAAAATTCGCAAAATCTCTCATTTCTTTCTGTTTAGAAAAGTGAATATGTCAGTTGAAGAGGTAAGATAGTCAAACAGCTAATGCATTTGAGGAATGCATTCCCTTTTGAAATATTAAAAAAAAGGGAAAAGTAAAATAGCTAGAAAAAGCACGAATTTCATAATATGAAATCCATAATTATTGTATCGTGATTTATCTGGAGACAATTGACACAATACGGAAAAGTTAATTTTAACAGTATTAGACTGCCATAGCTACTTGTATTACAGACTGTGTACAACAGGAAATAATACAGCATTTTCGTACCATATTATTTAGAAATCTACTATAGTAGCATACAGTGGGTGTTACATGCTACTAAACTGAAAAGCAAGGAAGAGCACAGCAAAATGTAGGTAACTTGCTAATCAAATCCTTGCATTTGCCACTAGATAGGCTAAAATTTAGTAGGTTTTTTTTTATTAAAAGTGATAAATGTTAGTCTTTTGAGTGTCATACCAATATAGAGATTCTAAATCAAGAGAGTTATTAAAGCTTTAAATGTTTTTTACAGGAGTTATTTACTTTTTTAGATTTTCACCTAAAATATAACACAGACTTTATATCTGCATAAGAAAGGCAAATATTTCTTTAAGCATATAGCATCATTATGTTAATCCATGATTTTAAAATGTCAATCAAGAGGAGGATGGTGTATATGTTTTTAGGATACTCTATACACTCTGATTTATTTCAGTGTGTGATTGAAATATATAGCTAGTTGTGGTTTAACTTTTACGTGCTGCATATAATAGCATGTAAATATTTTAACTGGTAATTCCATTTCCATTTTGAATGTAAAACCTCCAAAAAGAATAATGAGCTTGAATGCATCATTTATAGATAGTATTGTTTCAACTACAGAGAGTGATAATGCAGAAATAAATCTCATAGTCTTCTGTGCCAAAGAGGAGAAAGATACTCGCTTATTTCTTACTCAAAATCAATTAATTCTTAGTAACAAAACAGTATTAAAATGACCATTGCTATAAGTCTAAAACAAGATGAATTGCAGATGTTTGACGTAAAGCTAAGAAACGAAATGTTAATCTGAAATGAACAGTTTAAATATGGAATTATGATATACTTGGCTTTCTGTAGTCTAACTGTCAAGCTCGGGCAGTTCGTTGGTCAATAGTGACATTCTCTGTGTCAGTGAGCAGAGTCTCTTGATACCTTAACCTGCAGTTCACACATTACTGAAGCTCCAACTGTCGAGCGCTCAAGTCCCTTGGTATTAGTGCAGCTTCCAGACTCTCCTGACTGGCTCATGTTTCATTCTTTGGCAATTTGCCCTAATGATATCCCTCAGGAGCTTTCAGACCCTCTTCTTTTCCATATTTAATCGTGTTATATTAATCTGAGTGATGAGCAAACTACACTGCGCAAATTGTAATTGTCCGTGATTTCTGCTGCGGTGCTCTTAATTATTTTTTTCATTCTTAGTAAAAAAGAACAACAACAAAAATTCACAAAATTACTGTATAATTTTTATACAGAAGTATTCCAGGGTAGTCACAGCATTAAAGCTTTAACTGCAGTTCTGTTGCACAAAGGGGTGATTTTCTGTAAAATCCACAGAATTCTCGTGCTTGCTGTATAGCCAGGATTAACGTTTTATTTTTAGCTCATAGTTTTGGTGCAGTACAAGTACGTGTCTAAGGGAGAACAGCAGTAACTGTTAACCTCAATAACACAGCACCAGTGTCGTCGTATTAAAACGTTAAACCGTCTTTTGTCTTCTTCCCCGAGCCCGGTGTCTTCTGCACGGAGCTGCCTTTGTTTGCTCCAGGTATTCCCGGCGTTCGCCAGGGGAGCCGGCATAAATGCGGCCCGAGGGGAGGACAGTAGAGAGTTAATCCTGGAAGAGGCTCTCTGCGTATGACCTCTGTGTCCCGGGGAAATTGCGCGAGGTCCCGTGACTGGGGTCCCTAAATTCTCTTCTGAGCCAAGTTCTTCCTGCCATATGTCTGAGAGATTTGTATGGGTTTATTTGCTGAATATAGACCCCCTGATAGCAACAAAGTATTTGCAATGTCAAATTCAAGCTCTTCGTCGTGTATTTCAAATTATTTTGTGCACTGGAGAAGTGCTTTAGATCTAGTTACTACCCGTTTCCGTGCTGAATGGTAACAGGCTGTAACACCTCTGCGTCCTGCTCAGGGAAGCAGCTGCTTTTTGGCGCCAGACTTTACAGTTTCTCGTTTGGGGAAAATAAAGTTAGGCTGCTGTCACAGGGAAAATGTGCTTTAAGTTATTTTAGATATGTATTTGTATATATGTGTGTTTTAGATATATGTTTGTACATATTGTGTGTACATATATGTGTGTGTGTATATGTATATATGTGCATATACATACATATATATATATGTAATTTCAAAATAAAAATAGTCACAAAAATCAGAGTTATTCGTGCTCTGGAGTTTAGTGCTACAAGTGCATGTTACTTATCAGTTTACATTTTGTAAATGTGATATTTTTATACGAATCTCAGAGTTCTTGGTAAGTGCATCTAAACAAAATAATTTTTAAAAAGCTGTAATAGGTTTGTGACAGTTAAGATTCTTGAACATCTCAAAATTAATGTATAATGTTGCATTTTCTTCCTAATGTTTGTACTTCTCTGCCAAATCTATTTATGTTTGTGTTTCCAGTTAACTGCTTGCGTTCACGCGTCAGCTGCGTTGTTGTATCCGATGTACTGGCAGCACATTTACATCCCAGTGCTCCCTGCCCATCTTCTGGACTACTGCTGGTAAGACCCCTAGCCTGGCATCCTCCTTTCTGCAAGTTTTGCATCCTTTGTAATGTGAATTAACTCGTGAAAACTGCGGCTGTTCATATGACTAAATATACAGGATCCGGTTTATGAAAGCACTTAGGCCAGGGCTTAACGGATTGCCTGATGAGGTTTAGAGTTGAGACCTTGAGGTGCAAAGTAGCATTTAGAATCTTTTTTATAATAATAACTGCTCATCTTTTATTATTAGAGAATACATTCAGTGATTTAAATTTAACTGTCATAAATAGTTTTCATTTATTTGATGTTTAATGTTAGGTAAAACATATTGAAAGAAACATTAAAAATTACCAGTGACAGTGGAATCAAGTACTAGGAGGCATCTGTGTTTCTTCTACTTCTATAGAACGATTTTAATATTTGTATTTTTTTCTTGTGTTGTGAGGCCCAGCCAGGTCTGGACTGTATAAAAGAGATTATAATCTCCAAATTTACTGTTGTAAGAAATTCATTGCTTTCATATACTCCTGTTGAAAATTCTAGTGCAAAACAGACTTCATATTTTTGACGGACTTTTAAATTCAAAAAGAAATGGTCACTTCTCTGGGTATTTTTGATCTTTCAAGGGATTGCTTTTGTGTTGGTTGTTATTTACAACCAGTTATTTACATAGTTAGATAATCTAATTTTCTCTTCCAAATGCCTGGGTTTTAAGATTTCCGCCTAAGAAAGGATTTACTTCTATTTGTACTAGTTCCAGAGTTACCAAATGAGAGTTGCATTAAAGCATGTAATACAGGAACATCCATCCCTGGAGGCTTTGATTTTAAATATATATGGGTCTATAATGAAAATCAAAACAATTTAAAAACATTTAAAGCCATTTTACAGATCAAGAATTAAAGTGTCCAAAATCTGATACCTAACAACATAAGTATTTTGGTTACGAATATTTTTCTCCACAGAAATTACATTGGTATACTTGTTTGGCTTTGTTATTTTTCTTGAACCTATAAATATTAATGTTCCATTTAACTCCACCCAGTCCATTGAACTTTTCTTGTTTTCAAGAAGTTCTTGTTATATTTCTTTAAGTCGCTTTGATAGCTTTTCATCAAGTTTACAATATTTGCCCATGATAAATTTTTCTTTTCCCCCCTTTGGTAGCTCCTTTACTTCATATGTAAATTATTTATTGTTTTTAAAAATAAATCAAATATTCTCCCCCTAGTCTTGTCTTTCAACTGTAGCTGAGTCTTTCATCTTTAATGACATTTTTCTTTTGGAGAAATGCTGTCTTAATTGTTTTCCTATCCTGTTTTGAGAAAAGTGCACCAAGATGGGAGTACAGCTTGGCTGCATTTGTTTGGTTTTTGTCTTAGTTGAACTTATCCCTAAGCTTTGTATTTTCCTCAGTGGCATCCAGAACTGCTATTATCGGAAAGAGAGTAGATGAACCCCTTTTTCCAAGCTGTTCCCTGCAGAGTGCGTCCTGAATACTAAAGGACTTTTTATTTCTCCTCCTAAGCACAGATAATGTCTCCAGAAATATAATGTTAGATGCTGTACACAGTTCCTTATGATGATGATAAGAGTGGAGATTCTGGGTCATTATGTCATGACCTGAGGTTTTTTTTACTCATTAAAAGGAAGCATGGAGTTTTTTTTTTTTTTAGACTTGTAAAACTCATTTATATCCTTTTTTCTTTTTTACTCTAGTACAATAGAAGGGAAAAAAAAATTCCTTTATTTTTTTGAGATGCTCAAATGAAAACATAAAATTCATGAAAGGAAATGCACTGTTGATGAAGTTCTCACAGTGGTTTTAAATCAGGCATTTTTATTTAGATTGTCATGCATTTATTTTTCTCGATCTGATCATGTCTGGTTTGAATGATTTGTTTATCACACCTACTGTAATGGATCCTGGAATACTGTAATGAGAAGAACCTAAAATTCCTAGTGAACAAGTGTTTGCTTCTTAAGAATGTAATATATTGAGATATATTTTTAGGAGCAAAATTTATGTTAGACCAGCCTAGTGTTCAGTTTCAGATGATTTGGACAATTCAAAAAGATTTAAACCATTTTTCTGGACTTGTATTAAGTTTTCATTTTGTACATATTCATACCCTAGAACTTTTTCACTTGGACTTTGTTGTGGTATCTCTCATGTACTCACAGTGTCTTACTCGCGTAGTTCTGAAATGCTGTCCCATAAAGAGGGTAGGGATTATCAATTTATTAATTCTGTTTAATCCAAGGCAGTTCACACATTTTATTTATATATGTTATGTTTAATCCAAGGCTGAACTGCCTTGGATTAAACATAACATATATAAATAAAATGTGTTTCAATATTGATTGGTCTACACCCTGATTCAATTTTTTTTCCTATGTGAATCATCCAACGCGTTTTTTTTTTTTAATCTGCTTTTTTTATTTTGTCAGGCTGGACAAATCTTAACCATTTCTTAGAGATAAATGATACGGTTCTTTGGGGGTTAGAATTTGATAAATTACCTAAAGTACCCAGGTAGTATTTATGGGTCTGAAAAAAAGAATACATCTTGGCTTAAAGCATAACTATATTGAAAAATTATTTAAACTTTGCAACTTACCTTTTTAATCAGCAAGACTCTTGTGATTCCATCAGGCAATCTGATATTCAGGCTGGTTATAGGTAAGATCAGATGCTGCGAAGCTGAGGCACAGGTTTGCTAGAGGCCCCGATCTGGAGCATCAGTGTGGGCTGTAGCACCATCAGGGTTGGTCACGTACAGGTATATGCAACGTCCCATGTCTGAGCACGCTGCTTTATTTTAGTTACAGAGCTTCCACATAGCTTAACTTGGGTCTTGAGTTCTCACAGGAAAATGAGACTTGGAACAGCCATTAAAAAAAAGTTATGATCAATTCCTTTTTCTAAAAGACAGTAAAATGTTAGACAGTGAAAGTAATTATTTGTTGTAGCTCTAAAAGAGGAAAATAGACAGAAATAACATATGCTTCCCAAATCATATTCCTGAGTACATAGAGAGAGATTTTTCTGAATTTTTTTTCTTTACACAATTATTTTCTCCATTACATTTCAGGAGATAAAAAGATATTGTTGCAGTCACCCCAAAGGGTGTCTTGGCTTTAAAAACACCTTTTACAAAAATGAGGTTTGAGGATCGATAGAATAATAAAATTATTTTTTGTAAAGAAGAGAGGTAATTACTTTGAATCTTCTGTATAATTTCTTGGCAAACTAAGTCACAAAAATGTATGACAGTTTTGTCTGTGGATGATAAAGCATCTGTTCTACTGAGCTCTGTTAAGAACGTAATGCAATTAGAAAATTCAAGATACGGCTTCAATGTGTCTTTTTATGAAATTTGGTCTCTCCTGAATTTGAATATACGCAAGCCTGTTTTCATGAGAATGGGTCAGTTATTTTCCAATTAACTTGCATGTTTTGCATAACATAGTACTTACTTGAGGAAATGATGCTGTGGATTAATAACATTTCTGCTTACAACATGCATAAGCAAGAGAAAAACTGTATAGCAGCTCCCAGTAGTATTGTAGTGAGCAATTTCATGTACATATTACAAACCTCTGCTGTTAGGGCTTTATAATCCAGTGGTAATAAAATCCATTCTGTGCTGAAAATGATCCCATACCTGCAGTTTTTATTTCATGAATTTTCAAGAAATTTTTATCTACCTATTATTTTCCTTTTTATTTTGCTGTTTATTTCTTATTTGTTGCCTGAATCTATAAAAAAGAGCTAAATGCTAAAAAAAAAAAAAAAATGTTTATGGGCAAATCATTGACTCTTTTTAGTCAGTATGGGCCAAATGAGCCAATGTTGCTTTATAGAACAAAAATTAAATGCTCATAAAATACTTTTTTTTTCTTTTTTTTTCTTTTTTTTTTCTTCTTTTTTTTTTTTTTTTTTTACAAGCCCTGGCCCCTCTATTTCATGATATCAGTAACACTAAGATACTTGGTGAAGAACTGGAGGATCTAGTCTGCCGAATGCACAACAGCAGAGCCCTCAGTTGTGTCGTCCTTCTCATTTATTTGGAGACAACAAAGATTTCCTAGAAAACAATTAGAGAGTTCACTTAAAATGCATGTTTTCTAATGACTTATTATATTTAGCCTACAAATGTATAAGGTCCCAGCCTGGATAAAATGTTGAGAGGTACTAAACGTTATAGTATTGGGTAGGAAAAAGGTCTGTGAGGACATGGGTCTTCATGTCCCTTTCTTGGAAGTTTGCACTGCCAAAAACTCCAAGCCAGGATTCTTGCAGAAAGAACCGTCTAGCCTCGCCAACCCTTTGTGATAGGACAAACACAATGAAAACTTGTTTTCAGTCAGTCTGAGTTTCCTTACATCAATATTTTCCCAAGGGACACTCTTAATGAGAGCAGTTGGATAATCCATAGTGCATACAGATTTTTCTAAGAGTGACTCCAGTCATGGGCAGGTGAGAATTGCTACTTTCGCTCCAAATCTGGATCCAAATTGGTAAGACCACATGAACTGTTCCAGCAAAACCTCTCTCCAGGCCATAGAAAGCGAATCTTTTAATCAGGCAGTATCTCAGTGAGCATCAGATACAAGAGCAAATTAGTACAATGTAAGAAGTTACTGTATATCAGCAGATCTGTGTAACTTTACGTATAAATGATCTTACCTTTTTTCCAGTGACTAATTTTATTTCGATTTTCTGGATGCTCCCTTAGTATTTCATTTCCAATAGAGTTGCTTAACCAAGCCTGTCCTTAACTCACTTCACTGGAGGGAAAACTCCTGGTGATCTCACAGTCCTTACCCGAAGGAGTGTTAGTTAGACAGCAAATTCTGGAATTGTGTGTGAAGAGCCATGATGTGGGAAAGGTGACTTTCCGTCCGTAAGGTGTGATTCTTGACACAATTCAGTTATTTCCTGGCAGTAACTGCAGACAGTTTGTGTGCTGCTGTAAAATTAATGTTCTGTTAGCACGAATGTGCCTTGTGTCCCACTGTGTCGTGATGTTTCTTTTTCTCTGTGTCCCCCCGCCTCCATAGTGCAGAGGCAGATTGGTATTAATTCATCTATTGCGTTTTGTACATTTAAAATTCTAAAGGTTTCTTTTACTTCCCCGTGCTGGCAGTGCTTTATCGCAGTCTGTCAGTATGAAACATTAATGTATCCAAATACGTATGCAGCTTGCAGTGTGATAGCGAATTTCTTAGTCAGACGTTGCCAGAACACCTTCACTGGGGGAGGAAACAGAAGATTTTATTAAAAAAAATTAGCTTGACTGGTTCAGGTTGCGTGTGCTGCAGGGGGCTCACCCGAGAGGCTTGCGTGGATATCTGCAGCAGTCGTTTCCCTGCTAGAGCTCCTTGTCCTGCATGGCAAGTGTGCAGCCCCCAGTGGGGCAGGACGTTGGGTGGGTGCCAGCTGCTCCCTGGGGAGGGACTTTGGCAGCAGCTTGGGACCTGCCGCTGGTGTTGGCATCGCAGCCTGGTCATGTCACTGAGGAGCCTGGGGTGCCCGTGGAGAGAATATTGCCCAGCGCGGGGTTTGAAATCCCTCGCAGTTCTGGAAACGGGCAACGTGTGAAATACCCGTTTCAAGTCAGACTTGCAGGCAGGCTGGCTAGCCCGCCTTACCCAACTTGCTGCTCGCTGAGCTTAGCAAGTGTCTCCCATAGTTTGTAGTCTTCTGAACATCGAGTAAAAATTAATAACTCTTTTCTGACTAGTAATTTTAAGAACATCTATGTTTATGCATTTAATAGAGACTTGAACAGTGAAAGTTAAGCAGAGGTTGAAAGATCTACAGAGTTTTTAAACACCAATTTTTTACTGTACAAATTTTTTAATACTTCAAAAAATAATTATCTTCCTTTTTTTTCTTTCTTTCTTCAGTGCACCAATGCCGTATCTAATCGGTGTCCACTTAAGCTTAATAGAGGTGAGTTCGTTTGCAGTATGTCTGATTATTGATAAGCATGAGAAATGTGTACCATATATAATATTTTTAATGGAAAAAGCTTTAGGAAGAATTCCTCACATTTACTTGGCAGAGTTATTTAGAAGTGTTACTGAGTAGAAATGTCTCTCTCTCAGATCTTACTTAGGAAGCATTTTATACTGACATGCAACAAATCACGATTTGTTTCTGATTCTATTTCCTGCCTCGGATGTGTTTCTGCCATCCTTAAATGGCTGTAAAATAATGAAGATTTTCCTAGTAACAAGTATAATTAAAATTCTTTTGCAATACCCCTCACTTAAAAGTCAACATCATTCCAATTTCTCAACTAATTTGTGTTCCTGTCCCTTTGCAAGTCTGTGTCTTACACTCTGCCTGTGATAACAGACATAAAATAATTTTTTTTTGCCAGAAATCAAGGGGTAGTTTTTCAGTTTTAAAAATATAATAAAACAATAAAATTTCACCTGAGTAGTGCTAAGTAGCTAAGGCACAAGAAATTGCATCTCCCTATGACTGTTTAAAAAATGTAACTGGCCCTGTGTGTGTCGTCTGATCATCATGCAAAATAGATAATTGATTCAGGAGCTTGATCTGGTTTGAATTTCTGCGGAAGTGATTTCCGAGGCTGATGAAAGCTCTTTCTGCTAAGCTGATGAGGTAGGTGCTCCCCGTTCTGGGCCAGCAGCACTTTTCTGTTTCCAAAAAAGAGCCTTCTCTCATCCGCACTTCTGAATTCCAGGCAGAGCCTTCTATTCTCTTAAGGCAAGTTCTTATGATCCGCACACATTGATCTTAATATCTTGGCTTGGATCTTTTTCCTTATTCCATCAGAAATTGAGAAAACAGGCTTAGTCTAAAAATGAAGTGTCTGAATTCCTTCTGGAATTATTTCCTGGACCGTAATATCATCTATTATTTCAGGATCACTTAGGAAAGAGTTCTGTCATTTTTCCTGAAAGGAACAAATTATTTAATTCTTATCTGCTAGTCAACTACATTCATGAAAGACTCTTTCATCTGTTCTTCTGTAATACTTGCTAGACATCGTGTACCTGGAACATACATAAATCTGTAAATCCTACTTAGTTTGCTGTGATTTTTTTTTTTTTTTTTTTTACTTGTATGATTAATATCATATCTTATTTTCCTGGATATAAGGGAATGAAACATTGTCATAAGAAATCTACAATTATAGTATTTTCAAGTGTTTTATGTAATTCATGGATTTCAGGAGTATGCTCCTTGAGTGCTGTTGTATTTCAGAGGTTACAGATAAAACATCCCTGTTTGCTGAGGAGGAAGGTTTTTTAAAAGCTTCTTTGAATCTTTTAGTTAAACCACAAATCCTACATCTAAGGCATAAAGATATTGTCTTTATTATCCTCTATAAAATCATAATTTCTGATCTACCACATTGTAATAAAAATGCATGGGAGAGGGCACCCCCATAAAATGCTTTTACACTATTGTTTTTTTCTTCAACAGAGAGTAAAAAATAGATCCCTGGAAGATGTGGTTTTGCTAAATGTTGACACAAACGCTCTAGAAACCCCTTTTAATGACCTGAACAACCTACCTAGTGAAGTGGTGAGTCTTACGGATATTTCATGGGTTTTCTTTCTTATCTATTTGCTTGAATTATTAGTAGTTATTTTGCCTGGTTTTGCTAACTGTAGTAAAAGGAATAAGGGGAAAAGAAAAGCACCGACTATAGACCCCCATATTTGAGATTTTTACCTTTTTGACAGCTGAAGAGATGCTGAATGGAACATCATATTCCTTATTGTAGAAGTAGGATCATAATTATAAAGCTAGCTGCATTCATTAGGCATAGCTGCTTTAAACGCAAGAGTCTCTTCATCTCATCTTAATCATTATATTACAAAGTAGGCATTTCTGTCTGCCTAGTGGCATGTCTTGCAAAAGAACGAGAGAATTTTTGAAGGCAAAAAGAAGAAGGGGGCCAATTATCGGCTTCTGCTTCCCTGCCACCTGCCAGCGCTTTCCTTTTAATTAATGATCTGATGGCACTGGTCAATATAATAAGAAATGCTTGTACAGTTGGGGTCAGAAAATTCAGGCTTTGATCTTCTTCAACTTTCTGAAACATTTATTTGTTTTCTCTAAATTATTTCAGTTTTATTTTAATCTCTTCTATCCTGCTGAGGGCTGCGTGAATGAAAACCTATACTGTTTGTCATTTGCTTTGGCAGAGCAAAGACTGCTTGCTTAGAATTCTATTTGTAAATTAAACTGCAAACCCAGTTTGTCATAAAAGACATCTGATCCTTTTGAAATGACGAAAACTGTCTTTTGTCTGTAAAGGATGATAAATTAAGTGCCAGTTCTTTTTGGACTTTGATCTTGCAGAGGGTCCTCCCTCCTCCCCCCGCTTTTTCTTTTCTGTTGCCTATAGGGGAACATATTCTGTATATCATTTTAAATAGTCACAAAATTCACTTATCTTGTTTTTCCCAATAGAGCACTAAAAGAATATCCTTGTGAAAACACTGTTTTGATTACTAAGTTATAGATGCTCAAGCTATCATGAAATTGATGTCAGCACAAAGAATTTGATATTAAAATCATCAAAGAATTACATTTTCTGAAATTGTAAATGGTAAAAACAAGCCGCCTTAATCGAAGTAAGGCAGCACACTGACATATTGTGTTCTTTGTTTCTGTTGGCAATTTGTGTGTGTGTGTGTGTGTGTATGTGTGTATATATACACAATCACACATATATATATGTGTGTGTGCATCTACACATACATATATGTTTGTGTGTGTATAATCAAAAAGATTTTGGTGTCGTATGTGTGCATATGTGTAGAGATACACATAAATTATAGAAACCAAAATCTTGAGTATATTAATGTGAGTTCCCTTTGATTATAATAATATTAAAATTTATTTTTTTTATACATTATCTGGTCGTCATTTTCTTCATTAAGTGTCATTGACAGTTCAGAAAAGGAAGACTTTGGCTATATGTAAATTATGCTGATGCTATATGCTGTTATATTACTGGGGGAAAAGCGTACGCACGTGCATACATGTGTATGTACAAAAAGTTTAAATATGCTCTATGCTAGAACAGTGTAACAAGTAAAAAATAGTCATTTTCTGACGTGTCAGTAATTTTAACTGACCTTGCATTCAGTGGAAAAGGTTGAGGTTATAATGTCATGGAGGTACATACTTCTTGTATGTATGTAAGTATGTTCTCCCTCAGGATATATGCATGTTACTACTATTGGTGTTAATGAATGTTATCCAACCATGTAGACTGTACAGTAGATTTAAATATTTTAATTTCTGTTCCTATATGGAATGCATCAGAACAACCGTTTTATGCAGTGTAGTTGGAGAATTTTATTTGAGGATTTTATAATGAGGAAAGCTTTAAATATGTATATCTCCATTTATTTCCCTACCTCAATCAGTAAAATGGTTTAATTAAAGCAGTTTAAAGGGAGAATGTATCCAGGTATTAGGTGAAAATCCTGAAAACAAAAGACACAGACATTGCCAATGTTTTGGCAAGTAAAATGACAGAATGTTTGTCCTGCTGCTGCATTCATCGGGGACAATGCAGCTGCTAACATCTGGGTTAAAATATATAAAATACAGAGGTGTAGAAAAAACACGGTGGGATAAACTTAAAACGTAAAAACAGGGGTCAAAGGTGAAGCATTTAAGCTTATATAAATTAGACCTTTAAATATACGTATGAAGGTAATAAGACTTCTGATCTAAAAATATAATAAGCAGGAGTAGTGTTGAAGGGTGTTAAAATAGACGAAGCACTAAAAATACAAAAGAAGCTGTAGACTTGCCATCCCTTTGAAAAAGAGATTCCTGATAGATTAACAGCCTCACAAAACAAATGCAATGGTTTCAAAGGGTATTCCAGAACTGCTGCTTCTGTCTGAAGCAAATTGAATAATTACTTTCCTGATCAATAAACCTGATGATAATATTCTCAGGGCATAAGTGCTTGCACATATGTTTTTACGTATAGCAATATGTCTATTAAAATACTCCAATTGTGATTTTTCCTGATAAATTTGAGATTGAAAAACATCACTATATGATATTGTGTAATAAACTATATAATAAATTACCTGAGATTTAAAAGGCATTTTAAATCATTCACTTAAGTATTTAAATTATAGTTACAGGCTAGCTGACTTTCCATGCACGTGAACTCTATTATTCTGTCAGACTGACCAGTGGGCCTGGCTGTTCAAAGGTCAGTGGTCACAGTTGTCCTGAATTACCAGTCCTTTTTTCATGTGGACCCTCTGCTGCGTTGCATGCTGTAATCTTCTTAATGGCTTCATTCCAATATTCACACATAATATTTTAGATTTATTGACTGTTAGAAATACTACCATGCCAGTAGCAGTTCCGCTACTCCTAACGTATTTAAAATTGGAAAAATAAATCAGTGCAGGACTTTCAGGAATCCTTTGTTTTCTTAGAGGAGGGGAAAAAAACCTCTTTTTCCTCTTTTCTGACAAGAACACTTGTTTTTAGATTTCATCATTTCACTGTGGATTTGTCTATTATTTTTTAATAAAAAAGTGAAAATAAGTAGCTACTTCTGTGGGTGTAAATTTCCTAATGCAATAATACTTGGGTCAGACTGTAAGACCTTGGAGCAAAAGAAAGTTTTTCCTGATGTTTATAAATCAGCGTCTACTATAGACATTTATAAATTTATAAACGTGCAGCCTGATCCTGCAATGTCTACTTGCAGTTAGTTCTGGCAGAAAGGTTACAATCCTTTGAACAAAGTTGGGCTTTTTCATAAAAATGTGGAGGACGGAGGGCATCGCCTTTAGCAACCAAGTCTTTTATTTCAGGATAGCCTTTAAGTTGTACTTTTATTCATTATACAGATTATGATCTTCCAGAAATAATCTCTGTGGGTTTATAACATGCTCTGTTAATGCTAAATATGATTACAAACAGTAAAATCAACACAACAGTTTGTAAATGCATAGGCTCTATAGCATAGATTGCATAAACATTAGAGAGAGAATTTTTTATTTGAGTTTTATTTTAGATTTTTAAGTATTTTAACACCATAAATTGGGTGGATAAACATTGCTGCCTCAAAAGCAGCATTTCAGAAGTAGGCTGTAATTCATTCCAAAATTCAAACAGATGCTTTATAAAGTAATTACTGGGAGTGCAAATCATTTCTGAAAAGACAATGATTAGTGGTATCGTAAAGAAGTTATATTCAATGTTTAACATTGCAGCTGAAAAGATTTGATGTAAAAATAAAATATCTGAACTTATCATGTTTTTCAATCAGAAAATATTTTCGAAGCCAAGGGTAGTTAGCAGTGCTAGTGTTGTTTCCAGCAGTTGTTCATGTTGAACAAAGCTTTGAGATTCTACTGAACCTTGATATGATTTTATAAGGTAGAATATCTGATTTAAAAATACACCTGATTTGGAAGATATTTGTCTTTAAATAGATGTTTTAATCTTGATGAATAGTTTGTTTAAATGCGGGAGGTCTAGCTGAGATAGCAGAATTTTTGGTGCATAGATATAGCAACAATGTGGAAGCTTTTTCATTACTGATACTGATTTACTGGTACTTCATTTGCTTGTGAATTTTTTTTTTGTTGTTGTTGTTGTTACCCACTTCCTCTCACCCTGATGGACTTGGTTTGGTGGAGAACGATGGAAAGTGATGTAAAGCTTAACAACTGCCTCCCAGGGAAGTTCCCGGGTATCTCTTCAGAGATCTCCTAGTCCCCGAGGTTCGCATGTAAGCAAATAGCAAGGGTGGTTCTGCAGCCCCAGAGGACAAGTCTGTGGACTCCTGTGGGACTGGGGCCCCGGGGAGCGTCTCGGGGGGCACCTGCGTGTGGCCTCCACCCAGCCGCACAAGTGGCTCGTCTCCAGCCCTCTGCAGCATCACGTTTGCTTTAGCGCTCTGCCTGCCCTCCCCTCCGCCCCATGTCATCTTAGTAGGTTCTTCTCAAGAGCCTCGTGCTCCCAGCACTTCCACAGGACAAGCCGAGAGAGCTTCCCCTGCCCTTTACCGCGGCCTCTTGAGAGAGGCAGTAGTTGGAGGAATTTTCTCTGGACTCCAGCACAGACTTTCTGAGGCAAAAGCTTGATGGCAACATGTTTATGCATCTGCTGTCTGTGTTAAAACGCGATTAAACCATGGAGTACGTAGCATTCTTGCATGCATTTGTGCCAGAGCATCCCCACCTTCAAGTCTGATAATTTCTTGAGAGGTTCTTAATGTTATTGAACTAATAGCATATGAAAAGTATTCTCAATGGTGCACTGGAGTGGGTGGTTTGTTCTTTTATAGTTCTCTTTTTAAATGAATTTGGTTAAAATTTCCTGATTAACTGGTTTATTTTAGGGTGAGCAGTGCTTTTCACATCTGAAAAAATCAGAATATTCCACTTTCCTTCACATCCCTCACTTTATCCTCTAATTTTTCCTACATCTTCCCTGTTGCCTCATATCGCCTCTTCTAATCTGCCATAGCAACAGCAAACTCATCATTTCACAGTGCACAGCGTGCTCTGTTTTTCTTTTCTTCTATATAAATTATAGGATATATATATTTTTATATTTCTATATCTACTCCTGTATAAAAATATAGGAAATTCCTTTTACCACGGAACGTAGTCATTTACCTATGTGCTCTGTCTTTACCTCCAAAAATGATTCGACTATTTTTCTGTTAAAAAAAAAAGTTTATTATCTAATAAAGTTATGCATAAGTTGAAATGACGATGCACCTTTGCAATAGATTTTTGTTTTTATTTTTATTATTTCCACTAATACTTGACCAACAAAAGCTTTGCTGGATTTGTGTTACCAGCCAGGAGCATCTAAACTATTTGGTGTTGGTAGAGCCTGCGCTGGGGTAGGAGACTTTCTAGCAGGCAGTTTGCAGAGCAGTTTGATTCAGTCGCCAGGGAAAGCGAGACCGGGAGGAAATAGGTGCTGCAAAATGGTCAGCGGAGCAGGGCGTTCTTGGATGGCCCTGCGGCTGAGTGTCAAGAATGGTCCCCACTTCATTGCGGGACTCTGTGGTGCAAGTGGAGTTTTTTATTTAATGAGAAATAAGTCCTAAAAAACAGTAACAGTTGGAGTCGGTTCTGTATCTAGAAGCCATAATTATCTTAAATTGGGGAAACTGTTGCTACTTTTAAGTCTAATAATAAGGTAATTGAATTCAACCTAGACATGCATGTTCTTTTAGAAGATTTTCTCAATATTTTTTCATTTGATCGTATTGTGACATGGCGTACATCTTTGAGAAACTTGAGCTATTTAATCCGTAACTTGGAAATTGAAAATTTTTTCAATTACATTTTGCCTTTTTTTTTAATTTTGTGTTTTTAACCAGAATACTGTGTTTATTTTCTGTTTTTTTTTTTTTTTTTTTTTTAAACTAAGCACTGGAATTTTTTAAAAAAAGAAAAAGTATGTGTGTTTTTTCTAAATTGTACATTATAAATTATTTAAAAATCATTTTTATAGTGTATAATTTACAAGAAATTCTAAATACAGGAGGAATTTTCTTCCTAAAAAATGTAATTGATTTTAATTTTGACAGTTCTTTTTTTGACCTCTTGTTATTTTTGCTTTAGAGGAAGTGAGCTAACATTGATGTTGATGATTTCACTTTTTCAGAGGATGTATATACATTTATTTCTGCTGGAATTGAAACTCATTTTTAATAACTTCAAAATAATCATGCACTCCAGAACAAAGAAAGTAAAATGACAAGCGTTTATTTTTTCAACCTTGAATTGCCTAACTGATTTTTGTACTTTGAATTTTTTTTTTTGAGGTGGAAGGAAGAAGCGCAAGCGAGCGTTGGTGTGTGCTTTCCGTGGGCTAAACGAACCAGACTCTAAACTTTTATCTAGATCTATGGAGCTCGGATATAAATTGAAAAGATCACAGCTATGGGGAAAAGACCTATACTGTAAAGGCCTTTCTGCATAGATTATGAACATCATAACTCAATAATTTTTTTTTCAAAACTATAGTTATAATTGGACCCAATGGGGGTCTCTCTCTTTGATCAGATCACAGTAACTGTGACTTTACACTGGAAAATGTCACTACTGTGAAGGTTTATCACCTGTAGAGCTGGTCTTTTCTCTGATGCCATGTTCAGTTCTCATTAGCATTATTCAAAGTTTAGTTGTTAATTAGGTTGACACTTCAATTACAATCATCATCTACAAGAGCAGTCATGACTGCTTGCATAAAGAAACAAAAAGATACTCACTCCTGCATACATTTCTAAAAGAATGAAAGTTGTTTTGGTAATATTTTGTGCTTGTACTGCCCTGCTTAGAGAGTTACTTTAATGCCACCTAGTCCTATTTAGTGGCTTAAATATTGCTTGATTGGGTATATTTTAGTACTGAGGGAAATGGACATATTCAGAAGAATTAGAGCTGACTAATTTCTGTAGATAATCATCCTGATCAAAGCTGGGGTTAAAAATAAACTATTATCCCACATATCTTTAAACAGGACTGTAATAATTTCAAAATTGTATGTTTTTTCTTCATCTTTAACAAAACAATGACTATTAAATTAATATTCCTTATTCTTTTCACTTCTGTATAATCAGTGATTGCTGTCAGATTCCTTAAAAAATGGAGCGCAAAAATACAGAATTATTTTTAATACAGTGGTAAGCATGTCGTTTTATCCATGAGGGCTATTCTAAAGAGCATGTACTGACTGCTAAACTAGCACAAACTTTTCTCAGCTAAGTTGACAGTGGAGCTGATCTCATGGTGCATGAGAAATTTTGTATATTGATAATTTGGCATTTTAAGAATCCCTGAGAACGAGTTGCATGTGAACCTGAATAGTCCTTAAAAATATGCCTTCATAGCAGAAATGAAAAATACCCTACTGGCTTCATTCAGCACAAGTAGGTACATGTTATGGTTGAAAAAAATCTGAAAAAAGTGGTTCACAAGCAGTTTATTGCAAAATAATTAAGCTTATTTATGTCAGGAGGCCTTGGGAAAAAAAAAGAGAGCATAAACCAATTTGTATTAGCACTCTACCATCATCTCCTGCTTTCATTTCAATTAACAGAGCAGCAGGTGCTCCTTGCAGTTAAAAAGATAAGCTATCAAGAAGGAGGATGAAGTTTTGGCTGACCTGTAGACACCATGGTTTGCCTGCTGATTGGGTTCATACCTCGCTGTACCAATTTCTGAGGTGTTAATTTAACTGTTCCACTCTGTCATGCAGGTCTCGGCCTTGAAAAATAAACTGAAAAAGCAGTCTACAGCTACGGGTGATGGAGTAGCAAAGGCCTTTCTGCGGGCACAGGCAGCGCTGTTTGGATCCTACAGAGATGCACTAAGATACAAACCAGTAAGACCTTTCCGTTAATTCTTTTTTTCCTTAATTTGTAAGAACACAGACTCATCCTTTTGCAAGAAAAATACCTAATTCTTTATCACAACTATCTGAAGTGTTTCAAGGAAAAGGTTTTAGTTTTTACTCTAAGCTGATAAGTTGGCAGTTTAGAAGGCACTTACATCTCATTATGGTTAGTTGTATAGGAAAGTAAATGCATGTCCATAGTCAGGTACTGTAGTATTTGCACAACTGATATAATACACTAAATTAAATAAACAAAGCTACTTAAACAGTTAACCTTACTTTATGAAGTGAAGAACTGAAAAGGCTTGGCCTTTAGAGGTTTTAGACTCTCTCTTTTCCCACATGGGTCTCAAGCTTTCTTGGAGCTCCGAGGTTTTTTATTTCCTAATAGTAGCTAGAGATGACAAATTAGATGCATCTTTTCTATAATTTCTATATTTTCTATAATACTTTGATTTCACTGAAAACTTGGACGTAATGAAAACCCACTCCATCTCATCACAACTTAAGAATTCGTATTTTCAAGGTTTTGCTGGTGCTTGGTACATGATACAGATGTTATAGCCTTTCATCCTTTGGTTTATGAGAGTAAGTGGCACATACTGTACCTGTTAAAGATAAAATAATTTAGTAGATAATATGGAGAGTTTCATTTAAACTGTGAGCCTAAAGTAATTTGCTGCTTTTGCAGACTTACTTATATTGAGCTCCATTTGATGAAATGCATTGAGATGACATTGATTAAGCTTCTCATGATCTGATTTTTAATATTCATATCTAAATTCAGAGCGTTTGATGGTCTGGTTTCAGGATAGTTAAGGTAAATATTGTTATTTGATAAGAGAAATGTTCTTTGGCGGAGGTGGTGGATACGTGAAACTGGTGTGTATTTGTGTGTGTGGGGGGATAGAATGGTTTATTTCCAGAAGATGCTTTTTCCTAGAAGAAAAGTAATGAAAGGTGGTATGGAAGGGTGTTTCTGCTACACAAGCAGTTATTTTACAACTAGTCTTTTTGCCTGGCAGCGTTACTAGCTGTATACAATTGACAGCCATTTTTATTGAGATGAAAGTAACCTATGTGAAGTTATGAAAGTCACCTATATGAAGAAATGTTTTAGGGTTTAGCCCAAGTAATTGTGTTTAATAGTCATTATAATTTTCATTTGATAGGGAAAGCCAGGTTGTGTAGTATATTGAAATAACTGGACCTAATTTCCAAATCTTTAGAGTCCAGCACGATAGGAATTTCTTTAATAGATCACTTGAACACAACACATAGTTGTTTGTTCCACACTGGCGTTACCTAGTGTTGCTTCAGAAGGGGTTATCGGATTTGCCCTGCAGTCTGAAGGTGAGGACACCGGTCGGTGTCAGCTGTGGCATTCAGAGCTTTTAAGACTGTGAGTTTCTTAATCTACCTGGGATATATGTGAATTACATCTTGCTGGCCGAGAGTCTTAAGCTCTCTTTTGGTCAGAAATAGGCTTGCACTAATTCTTTATGTTTTGGTAAGCCTGTAGCAAATGTGCAGGCCTCTCTGCGATTCTGGTTAATGTGTCTGTTGAAGGGATTTCCATTCTTAACTTGCTTCTTAATGTGCATCCATATCCAATAGCTGCATTTCCAATGTTTGGAACTAATGCACACTGTGTCATTTCACTTGGCAAGCACTTGTCAAGCGTTTGCTTTTGAATATTACTTTTTGGAGGAAGCTCCAGTAGTTGCACATATAAGAAAATATATTTATGATATCATTGTAGCATGATGACTTATTTAAAGTATGTTGTTTCGGAATGTTTTAGTAGGAGCCTGTTGGCAAGTACCTGGAATTGGTATCACTTGTCAAAAGACCAAGTTTGAAATGACTGTTACATTCTTGATTTCTTTTCCCCACAGTGTGAATATTCATTTCAGTTACTTTCAGCTGTATCAATATATATATTAATATTCTAACTAAACATTACATTATTCAATGATTGTAATATTTTACAGAATTACTATTGGGATAGAAAATATTGTTAGAGGTTGAATTTCCTCCAAATTAGCAGTAATTAGTAGCCATTGAGTCCCATAACTGTTTGATTCATCTTACATGAGATATTTGAATTCAGTTTAATAACTCAGAATTTGGGGGTTCAAAAATCACATATAACTGTGATTTGATGGTGATTTTAGCACTGATTGTTAGGAGAAAATTTAATCAAAGATATGGACTCAAATAGTACTCGTGTAGAAGCTTTGCAGGAGTATATTCAAATGGGATAATTTTCTATATACTTTTGAAATACTTTTCCTGTGAATAGACTGGTCATGTTTTAAGGATCAAGACCTGAGAGGTTTTGGGCCATTGATTTTAGAATCACTAAACCTTACAAAAGTAAAATAATGTGTTTGGGTAGTTAATGCTTGCTTGTAAGCAGAAAAATATGTTTAAAGTGAACTATTTTCCCTGCAACAGTGTGTTCTGAGTGCTTTTAAGCTGAAATATAGAACAACTGTCATTAATATTCACATGGAGTAAAGAACAGCTTTGGGAGCGTCTGTACGCATCCAACACTTCTCCGCTGTCCAAACGCTGTTCATCACACTGAACGCTCATCCTGGGCAACGGTTTGTTTGCAGCGTAGGACAGATTCTCCTTGGTGGAGCAATATGTCTTGGAAAAAAAAAGTCTAGCAATTATTGAAAAAAATATGATTGGTGAGATGGAAAATGGGAAGCTTTGGAAGTCCTGAAAGGAGTTCATGGGACTCCAAAAGACCATATGGAAAAATTGACGACTATAATACAGACAGGAAATAAGATGCATAATGGCTAAAGGTGATCATAGTTTTTTGTGCAATAAATGATGACAGATGTTAATCCAGTAAAAGTTACCATGAAAAATGGAACTAGTTCTTTTGTATGATTTAATCATGATAATGAATTAAAGAAAATACCTCTTGAAGTAGAAATTGATTGTTTGCGTTTTCCCCAGGAGTTAGGCATGCTTGGTAAAAAGATGCTAATAGAGAAAAAATAATCAGATGCCAGAATGTAGTTTGTCTTTAGATACAAAGCCACTTTGTGTAGCATGTGCTATAACTCTGTTGTTATTTCCATGAGTTATTTTCCATTTTAGTTTATATGCGAGTCATATTTCAAAATGTGTAGTAAGGACTAAAGTGACCATTTACTGAATATAGATGTTGTGTTCACACCAACATTGATGGGACTTAATTGTGACTACAGGAGATAGCAGCTCATCTAAATCTTTGCTTATGTAGATTGCCAGGCCAAATGAGAAATATATTTGTAATTTTTCTCGGCACCCTCCTGAGTAGAATTATTATTAAGTCATACACAATTATTCACTTGAGCTTTATCTCCGGATGTCATAACAGCAGCCAAAATGCCAGCTTTTTACTTTCTTGTACTCTTGCTAGATGCTCTGATTTTAAACAGAGGAGTTTTAATATAAAAATAAGTATTGTGTTTAAAAATTGATTTTTCTGGTAAATGATGCAAAACTGAACAAATTATACCTACCTTATACTCTTCTTATAATAAGCAAGAGTTACTACATAAAACTATTAAATTCAGTGATAGTACCAATAGTTGCTGTAAGAATATTCTTGTGTTATGAAGAGATCAATACATTTTCTGAAATAAAGAATGCAAATGTGAGTAGCTACTGCAGTTGAACATCATTTAGACTTAGAAGCACAAACATAACTTCTAATCTAGATTGTCTTTGCTTTTAAAATTAGCACACAGAGTTAGCTCAGTGTTTCATGTTCCACTGAGGTCGGTATAAATAGCTTGCTTAAAATGCGAATGCAGCTTAGAGGAAGAGACTCCTGCTGTGTGTGGCAACCTCTGAAAAGGGAGGAAAATTCTATAGCAACTGTTGTTAAAAGGACAGATATCTTGTTTGGGCAGAGATTGTTTGGTCTGAGTATTAGCTGTCTGCTTTTCAGTGTAGAATCCCTACTGGGTTTTGATCGAACTTGTTTTGAAAGTACATTGTAGATCAATACTAAAGGGGCTATTACGTGCTGTAGTAGTTAAATATCAGTGGAACATTCCTTCAAATCTTAGAGTTTCTAAAGTACTCGCTGGTGTTTGCCAGAGCAGGAGGAATATGTTATATGCTTCATGTCAGGAAACTTCCAGAGCTGTTTTTGTTTACACTGAATGAATTTCAGTTTTAAGGAGCACTTCAAAATCCCCTGTGTTTGCAGTCTTCATCTTGAAGATGTTCAAAGTATTTTTTATCTGCAAAACAGTTTTGGTGTTCAGAATATCAAACAAATAGGAGATAGAAGTTAATTTTATTATTTAACACAGTCCCAATAAAATTACAGCAGATACCCTGGGCAACGAGACCCCGGCATTTCAAGTTTCCACAGGCTTCATTTATTGAACAAGCAGGAGCTTTAAACCTATTAAATTTTTGAAAGCAACCTTAATATGAGTAGGTTTGAATACTGTAGAGGACTTTTGGATGTGAACCCTTTATAGATCTAAGCACAGTTTTCAGTTTGAAGCCCAGCTTAGGTGATTCTGTCCTGAACTGGCTGGTAAGGCAACAGATGCACCAGTGCAGAAGTGCTTTCCAGATATTTGGGGAATCCATGGATAATGGAGAGTATTCAGGGATAAGCACCACTGACCACGCACTAAACGGGTGTGTTGAGCCACCACCTCTAGGGCTTCTGCCACCTGGCACAGGCAGAAGTGCCATCAAGCAAAGCTCTGTGACTGCAATCCCTTCTGGGCTGGAGCGAGACAGTGGGAATGGGCCCGTTTGCTCTTCTGATGGGGTGTAATCCCTCCTTTCTGAGAGACTTGTCATCTTTCCCAAGAAAACTGTAGTAGAAGCAGAGGTTGGTTTTATTTTCTTGAATAGTGCGTTTTGGAAATATCCTTCTCCTTTCTCTCTTGGGTCCTGAGTTTCATGTTTCACTGAATGGCATCAGACCTCAATTAATCTCCACTTCCAAAGCAGCTTCTGTATTTCCAGAAATCATTTCTTTTGGTAAAAACACATATAAATAAGGAGCTTTTATAATTGGCTGTTTTGATATTTTTGAAAGGATGATAGAACTAAGTCTGCCCTCTGGAAGGTGTCTTATACCGCCATATCTAACCGGAGAGCATTTCATCCGTTTCGGTGCAGTTCTGATTTGGTAGATGGCTTCAGGTCATCTGCTGAAGAGGGTTTTGGGGAGCTCCAGCAGGGCTAACGCACAGCGAACCGGGAAGGCAGTGTCAGTTCAAGTCTCACAAACATCGCCCGTTGTTCAGCACGTGTCCCGCGCGGTTCATCACGTGCTGCCTGTCCTCTCCAGGCAGCGTTCTGTGGTGAGCAGTAGGTGGAGTGACTTGAATCCTCGCCCATGATTGGCACCGTTTTGTTCCCCGTCCCCGTTGAGGGGGAAGGATGGCGTTCAGGAATCAGCCTCTAGATCCTCCGGTGGGAGTTCTTTCTCTCGCCGTGACACTTGAGAACAAGTTAGGCATTGATTTAATTGCCTTGCTGAGTGGGATTGGACATCTGCGTGGTTTTAGATTCCTTTGAGTTTGGGTGTTTCGTTGAGATGTCTGAAATCTAATCTTTGATATGTCAAGATGCCCAGGCTAATTTAAAATAAGAAAGCTTTTGGTAGGATCAGGACAGATTTGTAACATGATGTGACAGTGGTTTTGCTGCAGCATTGCACTGGATTATGTTTGAACCATTTAAAAATAAATGCAATGTATAAAGAGCAGTAGTAAATGATTTAGAGCTCCTCTAAGAAATCCTCTTACAGAGATCACTTTCAGAAAACATTTTCTGATAGTCTAGAGGCAAAGAACTGCACAGAAAACTAGAGTGATAGGAAAATGTGTGAAGTAGCCCATGAGGTTAAGGGTAAGCCAGGCCAGGAGCAGAAGACTGTGGACCTCGTGGGTGTGAACAAGTCAGTCTAAATAAGTGGCTAACAGTCTGACAAGCCTCCTGTTCTAATGTAGGTAGATATCTTTGATGCTTTTTCTTTTCTTTTACTCTGTAATTTAACCGTTTCTAAATTCCTATCATTTATTCAGTTAAACATAACAAATACAGACAAGTATTTATCACAAATATTGACAAAATAGTGGAATTTAAGCGAATGCCCTGTAGTAACACACTGAAAATGGCTACTCTTAAAAATTAAATTAGAAGGTTATGTAAAAGTCCATTATATTTGTTTTAAATATGGTTTTCATTATACTAATATTTTTTTCCACAAATACTTCAGTTTTATCTTATTTCATCAACAAAGTGACTTGACGCAGAATTTTTGGTAAAGACTATGCTTTTTCTCATGTCAGGCAAATATTTTATTGTATTAAATGTTCATCTTATCTTTTTAGACCACTTTAATTACAATACTCCCCGAATTTTGTAGCTTTTAGTTTCATGTAAAAAATTCTCAAATTTAAGCCTTTATTTCAATAATTTTCTCCTAAAGTTAGCAGTGTATTTTTTTGAATGTTTTCAAGTTTACATAAAAATACAGTATAAAAAAAATTTAGTGTAGATTCGTGTTTTTGGATCAAATGAGAATTCTTGCGTAGTAGTGCTGCCATTTTACTGTGCCAGTGTATCAGGATAATGCTACGCAGAAAAGCTTCTTGAATCATTTGAAGCAGAGGACCTGCTGTTCCTTAAAATTTGAACCACATCCTTGAAATATTTAATGAGGAATTTAATGAAGGTAACAGGAAACAACTGTTGACCACCTTTTTTCTTTTCTTTTCCTTCTTTTTAGAGAAAGGCTAATTTGTAGGTGTATGGTATTTAACCTTTATAAACCAAGGTTTCAGTTGCAACATGTATTTTGAATTATTAAAATTTTGTAAGAATATTTTTATCTAGAATATTTTTATCTTTTGATATTGTCTGTGTCATTTGTATGAGTGTTTATCAAAATTGTCTGAATGTATCTGTTGACTATTACAAAATACTTTTGTAATGAATCTAAATAAATCAACATATTTATATACAGTTACTACCATCTAACCTCATCTGTTTAAATTTAGGGAGAGCCCATCACTTTTTGCGAGAACAGTTTTGTAAAGCATCGTTCCAGTACTACCAAACAGTTCCTGGAAACTGCTGTTAATCTTCAACTATTTAAGCAGGTATGAGAGAGCAATTGACCTTTTCTTTTAAGAGTTTTCTTTTATTAGTGCATATGTAAAGGTATTTTCCCTTCTATGAGCTTATGAATCTCTAAATAAATAAATAAAATTTAAGTGCAAATACTTTGTGGGTAAACAGTCTTCCATATGTCATCTTATTTTTAAATCTTTGCCTTCTAAAAAAAAAACAAATGTCTTCAGGGCCAGTCATGGATCCTCCAGGTTGGTGGTTGAATTTTACAATTTCTCCAACTCTCTTGGATCACGAGCAAAAACACCTCAGCAATGCAGGACTGACTTACATTGGACTTTAATGCATTCTATTTAAAACCTGGATTC
Organism: Crypturellus tataupa; assembly: GCA_034781795.1. NCBI lineage: Eukaryota > Metazoa > Chordata > Aves > Tinamiformes > Tinamidae > Crypturellus > Crypturellus tataupa. The sequence goes on from JAWLRI010000779.1 coordinate 1,118,839, forward strand.
ACAGTGTACTTGCAGTACTTGCCAGGATCTCTGAAGCACACACAGAATGTTAGAAATTCAGGACACGAGTAGAGGCTTGAAGAATACTCTGGCCCACCCCGTATGGAGAACCACGTACTGAATGCCTTGTGTAGCTTACTAATTGTTTTGTTAGAGTGTTGAAAATGATTTTTTTCTTTGATGCTATTTTTACAACTTTTCCTTCTTTCCTCACTCCCTATCATATGACCCTAAGAGTTAAGAGACTTTTTGTTACTAGGATTTTTTTTCAGGAAAAGCAAGGAACAATTGGCTGCAATCTGAAGAGTCATATTTATTTGGTTACAAATACCTGGAATGTTTTTGGCACGGGAGTTCATGCCTAACTAATCTGCTGGACTTCTTTGAAGATATACTACCATGCTAGATAAGGGAAATTCATTATAATTCAAATATTTTCGTTTTCAAAAAATACTTGTGTTGCTTGGTATTTATCAGAGGCTAATGTCTAAAGTAAAGATTTATGCAAGGATAAAAGTCTGTGGAAGTGAAATATGTTTCTCCTAAAAGTTAAGAAAATACTGATTATTTAAATAACTGAATTTCAAAAGCTTATGGTTCTGTTAGGAATTACCATTGAATTGTGTTTAAATTCATCTGTATTGTGTTTTATATAAGAGGATAAAATAATAAAGAAGATATCTGAAAATTTTTGGAGTATCCAGCAGTTGAGATTGAGATAGGCAGAAGGAGTGGAGTATGAAAATAGTTTTATTTACATTTTGTATATCGTGAGTGCTGTAAGGTATCTTGAAAATTTCTTATTAGAAAACTGCTTAAGGTGGAAGTTTCTAATTCATTATCACTCCTCTGGAGGTAAATTTTCATCTCTGAGAAATTGGTTTAGCTCTATAGAGGTAAATGCTGTCTCTATAAAATGGCAGTGGAGCTCGCACTTACATTTCAATACCTGTTTAATTAAATAAGAATTATTTTATAGTTTTGTGCTTGTGCCTATTTCTGCTAAAGTTAATAATGTGTTTTAGAAGATCAGAAAATACTAAAAATCATTTTCATGTACATATTTTTTTCACTCATTTTGTTTCTGTTGTGACTGTCCCACCGACTTTTTCCACTAATCCCCAGAGCAGCTGCATATTCTCCAGCTTTTCCCACTGACAAATAAGCTGTTTCCAAGGTTATTTGTGTTCAAAAAGGGTAAACTGTGCTTTACTCTGTTCTTGAAAATGACTAATCTTTTAAGTAGGAAGTTATTCTTAAAAGGAACCTTAAACCTGGGCCATGACTGACAAGTACGCTTTATTTGTGCCGTTTTCTAAACTCCCTCTTCTGTCCTTTTTCACTCTGCATGTGTTTGTATGTGTAGGTCTATGTTATTTTTTTTTTATCTTTTTAGATGGTTTTGAAACATATTAAGTCTGCTATGTTAAGCACTGCTAGAGACATTTCATTTTGGAGATGGTTGTGCCCTTTGTCCACATTGCTAGAACATCATTGTGGGAATATGCCAGGGAATTAATTCTTTGTGTTTTTCCTAGTCAGATTATTTTTTTGACTTCAACATCTTTCATTTCTACCTTGTATTATATTTTAGTATGTTTTCTATTAATGATGTCTCTAGATATATTGACGTATGCCAGTATTTTGTAACAAAACCATTAACTAAACTCTAAATAGGATCAGTCCCAATGTTCTGTCCTTAAATCTCATTACTTTCTCTTCATTTCCTTTCTGGGTAGGTCCTTACCCAAGCTGAAGTTCATGTACCTTTCTGCTTTTATTTCATCTTAACTAATCCTTTCTGATGAGGCGCTTGCAAGAGGCGTTTTGTGGTGTAGGTAAAATGCATTCCATTATCTAGAAGATCAATTGTCAAAGAATCTGAGAGAACCTTGTTTTGAAAGCAAATATCCTTCTATTTTCCCATTTACCGTTTTTGGATCACCAAAAGTGAGCACATACTGACAGTTGTCATAACCTGTTTGTTTTCCGAACAGAAATACTGCATCTATTATCCTTTACTTATGCAGGGCTTCCTCTAGCCTGGTAGATGCACGAATACTTTTTGACTTACAGATTCATGTGCTGTGAAACATATTTTTTAATTGAACATAATAAATGCTTAGAGTTTTATTCCTTAAATATTATAATGTCCATTTCCATATCTCATGCTCTCTAACCATTAGAATTCTGTTCCCTTATTCAACATCATAATTTTCACCCAAACCTGAGAAGGGAGTATTTCAGGAAGGATGGGGGAAAGAAGGGATATGCCTAGATTGTATCTAAGTCTCACCCCATTCTCTCTGCTTTACAATTCAGAGGTGCCTTTTAAATCAAAGGTTGATGAATTCACGCAGTCAGAAGTTAAAAAGGCTGTTTATAAGGCTCTGAAATGAAACACACCAAAGTGATTATGCAAAACACATCTTCTAGTAATTCACAGAAGTAATTTATGAGAAATAGCCTAACACTGATTCCAACTGTAAAGACATGTGAGAAGTTCCTTTTTGTACTCTTGGCTGGATAGTTTTCTAAGGCTGTCTCCTGCTCTGGGGAGATTCCATTTTAAAAAAAACTGATTATCTTTATTCCTAATCTGTAAGGATTGAAAATACGTTTAAAAAATTATTATTTATAGGTTACATATTCTTGATTTCCAATTAAATATGCTACATATGGCAGTTTTATTTCAGATTGAATAGTGTTTGTTCTTCTGGATATAAATACTTATGTTACTTCTTTTTCCATTGTTTATTTTGTACTATCTTTGGTACTTGTGTTATTATGTAAGATATCTGTATCGTGGCTTTTTCTGAGTCCTGGAAAGACTTCCATTTATTAGGATTACACAGAAGGTAGATATTATTTCTCTCAAACCTCAAATGCAGACAACTTATAGCTGCATCTCATGTAACTAATACTTCTGGTAAGTGTCCAGGGAAAATATAAACGTATTCTTAGAGCTAGCATGGGGCTACTTTAGGAATAGATCATTAAATAATATAACTATATAAATAATATAATCTGCAAAATATATTGGCATTTACTACCAACGCCAAGGAAAACTTAACCAGAAAAATAATGAATGTAGCACTAGGACATGAAGGTGCAAAAGTCTTTCAAAATTATAAATATTAATCATTTCTAATTCGGTGTGCAAACTTCATAAGGAATAACACTCCTAGGCTTATTGAGTTGTTAGTTTGTGAAGATCACTTTTTAGATTTTTTTTGTTCCAAAAGTGGGAATCAAGCAACTGATCTCTGAATCTGGAAGTATTTGCTTAAATCTGTGTGCCAACTTCCATTTTCCAAACCCATACTCAGAAAAACATTTTGGAACTGGGTTGGAAAATGGAAGATGACGACCATGCAGGACGCATTTGGTAGCTACGTGCTATTTTTTAGGTGTAGATATTTAAGAACAAATAAACATAAAAACAAAAATAATACATAAATAAATACTAATAATGTTACTACTAGTACTACTGTCATTTCCACGAAATAGTTTGTTCAGTATTTTTCTAGCTAGCGCTCTCGTGGTCACTGTTTGTGTTAAATACTCTATTGGTGCAATCCTTGGACACTCCTTAAAATCACTCTCTCAGCCTTTTGTTGATAGGATTTTTCCAAATGATAAGTATGCCCATAAATCATGTGTTAATTTATAATGTGAAATGAATTCATAACTTTCCTCAAAGAGATAATGTCTTATAGTTCAAAGGCTGTTTTTTTGCACAGCAGTAGCTAAAGATGCTCTTATCTCTTCTTCTTACTGTGAAATAATCCAGTGATCCCATAGTGGTCTGACCATGAACCAAATCTATTTGGAAAAAAGCCAACCGGGAGTAAAATGAAAAAATAAGAGGAATTTAGACAAGAAAGAGAAGCGAATGGTTATCTTTGTGCTTGCCTTATTATTGTGCTGGAATTTTTGTGCTCTAGGATGTAATTTGTTTCATGTCACTATTCTGTTCATTGACAAGCATCAGATTGTCACTGACATTGTTTGGATAATCCATGATAATATACGACATAGCCAAATAATTAATTTTGGTTAGTTGGTATGTACTGTTTAGTACCAGTGAATAACTCGTAATTCTTGCTAGGAAATGAACTGTATATAATCCAAACAGTGACAGTGCCTTCTCACTTTATCTTACCGTGACTTGAATTAGCCTTTTCAAAACAAAAATGGATGGGTTGCTTCTTGGAAGAATTCTAAACCTTGAAGAATATCTCACTGTAATTCTCCGATGCCCATTAATTCTTGGAAAGAATGCATTCATTTCTTCTGAGAGGTTTGCTCATTAGTTATCTTGTTTCCACTTCTTTCTGATGTATTTGTTCCTTTTCAGTCTTTATATGCACTTATATGTGAATACAAATGCACGTACAGTGCAGCTGTAACCCATGGGCAAAGGCAGTGATAATAGCAGCAGTATTGCTGCCAAGCTGCTGTTACCACCATTTCTGGATCCAGGGCGCAGGGATCCTCTTGGGTTTCAGTGTGGATGGTTTTGCCCCACTTTCCCCTCACAAACAATCCTTAGAGGATTGCTATTCGTGTCAGGCACTGAAAGAGACGTCCAGTAGACGTCCCAGCTTATCATTTCTTTTAACTGGGGTGGTAGGATGCTTCCAGATGTTCTGAAAGTATTCAGTGTATATCAGCAAGTTCTGCTTTGGACTCGGTTATACTTACCCAGAAGGGGATCCACAGGGAAGTTTGTTTATGGTTTTTGTTTATGATAAGGGGTAAATTTACTATTTCATAACAGAACATCAGGGAGTTAAAATTAATGTGAACGTAAATCTAAGGCTAACATTTGTAAGGAAATAAATGAATATATTTTCATGCCATTGGAAATATAAAAAAAATGAAAACCATTGAAAAGATTTCTAAATAAGCTGAGGTGTAATTTTGTTGACAATATAACTTTGCAAATACTTAGGTTTATATAAATTTTGCATAATACATGTAACTTGTTATACACAGAGAAGAAATTCTGGAAGAGCTTTCAATGGTTTTGTTGCACAAAATTCCGACACTTTGTTTCTTGTAGTTGCATCCACTCTTGAAAAATCCATCTCAAAGCAATATGTTTTCTTTATGTCATATATTATCTTGATTGTGCATATTTGGTTATAATGTACACAATAACTAACATTGTAAAGCAATAGAAAGGCCAACAGAGCATGACTTTTTTATTATTTCAGTTTATTGATGGTCGACTATCAAAATTAAATGCAGGAAGGGGATTCTCAGATGCTTTTGAAGAAGAAATCACAGCAGGAGGCTTTTGTGGAGGTACAGAATTAATTTTACTGTTTATATTCATTGTTATTTCTCTGGGACGGGTTCAACATGACGTCTTCGTGATCTATAATTTGTAATAACAGTTAATCCTATTTCTGTTTCATAATTGTGTTTCCATTTGTTTTTGGAAAGATTTTTAGCAGCTGTGACACATATCCATATGTATCAAGTTATTTCAGTATAATGGCAGAAGAATCTGATAATCTGGTAAAATAATACTTAAGATTTCAAGAAATGGTTAAATAGCATCAGATTCATTAACTTTTTAAACTTGTTTATATTATTTAATATATTTAGGCTATCAATATTTTAGAAAAAAAATCTACATTTGTGCTGCTTAAGTTGTTATAGATATTGTTATCTGTTTCCCAAAAAGATTTCTAACCTTTTTCACTTCTAATTATTTCTGCAATGCGAAGTTAGGATGATTGCCTCAATTGTTCGAGAATTGTAGCTATCTCCAGCAAAGGTGCTACTTTTAGAAGAAAACTTAACCTTTGATTACTCTCTGAGAAGGAATTTTGAAAAAAAATACTTTCTTCCTAAATAAAAGTATTATTCCCGTGTTTTCATTCAGTTATATTCACTGGCAGTTATATTCTTTTCATATTAGTTATCCTACAAAGTGCACCCCATACTGAAGAATGTGTGCCATGTCCAGTTCTCACTACTTGTAGGATTTTATGGGGTTGTTTCCTGTTAAATGCTAGTTATACTTACGTTATTATTATTATTTGAAGAATCCTATTTGCTGTGAAGGTCAGCAGCACACGAGTATTACTTTATGGCCAATCTCAGGGGCAGTTTGTGACAGGTTCCGTGGAGGTTGTGTTTTGGGCCAGTCCGCGTACGGCATCTTTAGACGGTCTTTAGGCCGCTCCTAAGCGAGCGTGGCTGCGCGGGAGGGGAATCGGCCGGGTGTGCAGCCCCGCGACACCTTCTGTGCAGTGTCCTTTTGGGCGGGAGGGTAGAGACATAAATGCCTTTATTTTGAGGGCTTTTACTCCCTTCTCCTGCCCTCGTGTCCTGTGCTGTGATCTGGCACATAATTTATTTCTCTATTGATTAAGGTGGTCTTAGTAATACGGAGATTTACTTCTTTTTGGCCTTTTCTTAAGGTAACTCAGGCAGCTCTATAAATAGACTTTCAGTGTTGAGCATCCATTATTCAGATCGGCGCTGTCAGTGCTCGGAGTTCGTTTGCTTGCTGCAGTCGGGAGGTCAAGAGGCTCGGATAAAGTTTGGTGCTTGGCTGACGGCTCGAGAAGCGACGCTCACCTGGCTGCGCCCGGCAGGGAACGGGCAGCTCAGCAGCAGCGCTGCGCTGGGCTCGAGCGGCTGCTTCTCAAGTCAGACGAGCTGCATATTGCCAGGCTCTGGACAAATTGCTCAGGGCACATAGTCACTATTTACATAACTGCTGTCTCATTATCGTTATGAAGTGCAGGGCTAACAGTATGGATGCAATTGAAGGTGACATTTTGTGATGTTAATGGGGTAGAACTATGATCTCTTCTCGGAGTTAAATCCCATCAAGTTTATCATGTGGGCCAAGGATTTTTTTTTTTAAAAAGCAGGTGAAGCCTTCAGAAAAGTCACCGAAAGTTATAGGCTATAAGCTGCTGAAAAGACAGGTGAATATGTTTGAAAGAAGAGAGAATATAATTGCATATTACTGAATCAAATGGAATATGTTCCTTTAAGTAATCTTTTTAATTTGCATTTCTCCACATATACAAGCAGAACTAAACCCTTAAAGAAAATTAAAACAGAAATTTAAAAATAAAATTTGATTTTTTTGTTTTGAATAAATGGATTTTGTTTTCTATTAAGTACTCAGAATTTTTCCCTATTACTATATATGAAACAAAAGTTGTCAGTCTCTATGCTTTGTCCTTGCATTTTTTCCCAAAGTTTTCATTTTTTGTGACAAGAATTATCCTGTCGAAGTAGTACTAGTTCAGAAAACTTTCAGGTGTTCTGAAAACTTCAGATACTCTATTGCTTTAAAATATGGATTTATTGTGGATTATATTGATTAGTCTGTAAGTACATGAATTTTACTACAAAAATCTTCTTCACCAATGATCTAATATTGGTGGCAGTATGAGGGAAACCAGCAAAAATGTGAAAAAGTCTTTGATACTCTTACTTAGTAATAATTTATTTTAGGGAATCAGCATTTTCATGCTGCAGTTTCAGGAATTTTATGCAGCATTAATGTTGCTTTTTCTGTCTTTGACTGTTCATTTGTTTAATTTCTCTACATCTCTCTAAGTTTCTCTGTTTTATGTCTCTGACTCTCCTCACCCAACTGGAACCTGGATGAACTCTTGGTGATCTGTGATCTCGCGGGACGATCTCTAGTCCTTGCATAGCCCTGCATGAGGATGCTCAGGTGTGGGGAGAGCCACTGCCAAGGGCTCCACAGGCCACATGTTGTGTGAATATCGTTGATGGGAATTTAACATAACAAATTGGAGAAAGCCCTTGCAGTTGAATTCACATCACTAACGTGCTGGGCATGGTTACAGTTCACCTCATTACATGTTATTTCCATGCTGCATTCTCTAGTAATTCCAGAGAGGCAGACTGAGGAAGTAATTAATTAGTGTTTTGGGATTTTTTTTTTCCTGAAATTGCTCATTAACCTTACTGGAGATATGATCATAATGGCATCATTTTCAGTCTTTCCTAAGTTGCCATTGCTCGCACTCGCACATCGTTCCTGAGAGTTTGTCTGTCTCAAAATCGCTTGTAAGAAACTAATGACATGGGTGACATTCAGGCATTAAGTGGAGATGTTTTGCTGCCTGGAACAAGTCCAGCTCAGTTTTTTCCCTCACTGGGATATTTGGGAATACCTTTTAACAACAATCCACTTAGAGATGTCTCTCATCTGTAATCTCAGAGATGTCCTGTGAGAAGGAGACTTGGTTGTATTTTGGCTCTTCTCTAGGCAGTGAGGTATTTCCAGCTAAGCTTTTGTTAATTGATTTATTGCAGAGTTGAAGAATCTATGACATCTTCTGTTAAAACTCTGGGTTGTCAAGGATGTATCAGTATGGTCCTCGTAAAATTGATAAATTCTCTGAAATGCTTCATTTTTGTCAAATTAAATGTCTCTTTTGGAACTTTTCATCCTTGGTTGGTAACCACTTGCAGTATCTGAGTCTTCAGCCATCAGGGAGGCATTCCTTGTTGCCCAGGTGAAGAACCTTAGGGAAATTTAGTCCTGTACTTTATGGGCAGCTTAGTGAGGTAGTAGTAATACTTTAGGAACACCAAGCCAGCAGTTGTCACTTGCCTCTTGGAAGTTAATTTTTGTGAAAGAGAGTAGATACAGTTAGTAGTTTACATTGGTTTTCCCTCCACCAGAGATACATAGTGATGCTGAAATCCTTAGTGTTTTCTCTAGTCCTTTTAGATGGTACCATCTGCAGTCCTTTTCTTACTTGAAAGTTTACCCAGTGGGATCATTATGCTCGAATGCAGTTCATTATATATTATTCTTTCCTTCAAGTTGGTGTTTTGGTTTGTTTGTTTTTTTTTTTTTTTAAATGGCAGTATGTTCTCCTATTGCAGTTTTAATTTCTCTTTAAACCAGAATTGAAATTAAAACCTGTGTGGTGAAAAGATACTCCTTTGAAAAGAAAATGGAAAATGTGAAGTAAAACATTCTTTTTTTCTTAATGTACACGTAGTCTTATCTCTAGCATTCCTGGTCTATCTAGGAAGAACGAAATTAATGGATAATCTGCTAAAGGGAATTTTTTATGCAGATTGGGGCTAAAACATGAAAAATGTTGAATGTGTGTTTGATTCTGTTTTCTTTTATTCTTTTATCTCAGGAAATTCAAGATCTTATCAGCAGTGGATGCATACAGTAAAGGTATATTGTTTAAGTAATTTGAACAGCACCCCAATCTGAAATTTTTGCCCTGTTCTTTATATTGATGTACCAGTGAATGTATTTTTGGTTTGTTTTGTTTGTTTTTCATTTTTGAGGAAAATATTCTTTATTTTTGTTAGTGTATGTATTTGTAAATAAATATATATATTCCTATGCAGAAAACAAATGCCAAAACAAACTGTTATTCTGACTGTGCCACAAGTAGTTCACTGTATTCCATATCGTGGCGCATTCCATAACTGTGAATTAGGTGTGACAGGGAGGTTTGATAGGAAGTTTATCACGTCTAGTAGACGGCGATTCGGTTAGCATGGTTTTGTGCAGTTTGACCAGCAGAAAACCCTGTGTATAACCTTGCTATTCTGCAGGATTAGTAAAATCTATTATTTTAGATTAACAGAATTCTTGTGTGATTAAATGAGACGCAGTTATTTCTATCAGGTCAAAGTATTTTTTAAGTTGCATACAATAGATGATAAGAACACATGAAGACTAGCCGTAACTTCAGAATTGATTTTGAAATGGTAACAAAGACTGAACAATGAAAATACATCACTCTGTTAGAATGCATTGATAAATATGTCAGCTCTGCTGGTGACATAGTGTAACCCTTGGGTAGCTGTAGACAGTAGGGTGGAGAGGGAACGCAGCTGGGGTAATTCCTACCGGTTCAGAAGGATGATGGCTCTTCCTTTGCAGCACATTGTTCAGGTTTCCTTGCTCTTGTCTTAGTATTTTCAGTATAAGCCAAGTTATTAAAATACGTGTTTTTCTGTATATTTCAGAAAGGCGGTGCACTGATCAACACAGCGATGACCAAAGCCACTCCGGCTGTGAAAACAGCGTATAAATTTGTAAGATACTCCATTTCATATAACTGTTACACAAAACTGCCTCAGCTTTCTGTGACGTCTGATTCTTATTAAAAATCCTAAGCATTTTATTAGTGAATTTCAGAAGAGCATTTCAGCCTGCAGAACCATTTTAGCTTCATTCATGTTCTTGTGGAGCACTGAAATTTAGATCTGTTTTGGAATGTTCTGATGGCTTGTACCTAACAATATATATTTTCAAAGCATCAGTGTGGAATTTTTGTTTGAGTTATAGTGCACAGAAGACACATTTGAGTATCATTTCTTTAGCTTATATACAGCTGAACTTTTCCTAAACTGGTGAGATGATTAAAATAGGGACTCTGAAAATAGTAACTTACACTAAAATCCCTTAACTCTGCTCTTGCAAAATTAACCTGAGTGTAAAAGTCATGCTTTGCAAATGTAAACCAGTATATAGTGCTAACATTTTATTAGTGATACTCAGTTCTTGCAAGACAAACTGAGTCATGACTTAGATGGAGTTTTTCTTTGGCACTGACTGCTGTGCTATTGCAAATAGATCAGAAGGCCTCAGTACCATGTGCAGTGAATGTTTTCTGCCCTATATTATTTAAAAATGATACTAAAATACTCACCTTTATATTTCATGCTTAAACCTTAGAGTTTATAAAATCTAGTTTTAGAAGACTTGGTAACCAATTAAGGATGTGAAAATAACAGCTGTTATTCAGTATGGAAAAACAGCATAGAATAATTTAAAAGGAAATAATTAATTTCAGGTTGGATTTTTAAATAAGTGGGAAAAGACTTTTGGCTTTGTCCTTAGCTTTTCCAAGGGTTTCACCAGTCGGATGCATAATAAATAGCCCTGAATAAATCAGTACATCAGACTAAGCTAGTGCATGTTGAGTTTTCAAAGGGAATTTTTAATTTTACATCAGTTGAAGAACACAGCAGTCGTGAAGAGAGAAACAGGTAAATAAATTAAATACACTTCATATTCATGAACTCATTTATAATTCAAAAAAAAAAGGTTGATTAACAAGTTATCAGAACTTACTCTTCAGTGTGCACTAGTTTAGACTGTAGTTACATAATCTTCTCTCAACTTTCTATTTTGATGAGTGTACTTGATAAAATTCTTCTAAGTGAACTTCTTTACATGCCAGGAAGCACTGGTAACATTCTGGGGCTCTATATGTGTTTAAGATAAACTCATTTATAACCTATTTAATTTCTTACGTTTTTGCCCGTTATGGAGCTTTCTATTCAAGATATGAAATATGCATTTGTTAATTAGTGGATAACTGATTGGTAGCCTTGATTAAATATTGTGATTGGTACCATTCCTCAGAGTTAGAACAAAGCACTGCAAAGTACACACAAATGCTGAGCGTGTGATCTGGAAAGTTTAAAGTGACTTGTAGGTTCGCATCTGCTACACGGCACCCCAGTGTGCTGTTATTGAGCTTATAGATGTATGATTTAAGGATCAAAAAGACTCTCTGACCTCTTGATTCAAGAAAATGCTTTTCTTTTTCTGCATTTTCAGGTATAGAAAAACATAGGTTTTTCACCTATTCACACTCTTAAGTATAAAATGAGTCTTTTCAAGACTATTTTGAAAACCTCCTGAATTTTTCCTTAAATTTCCATGAGATAAAAATATTCCTCTTTTCTTAAGATTAGTTTTTCTTCTCCCAGATAGAAGGAAAATATATATGTATGTATGTATGTTTGCACAACCAAGTGCTATTCTGTATTGGTAACCCATCTCTCTATTGAAGAATATTTTGGGGTTTGGCTTGTGTGCAGCGATGCTCCTTGGCTGCATATGATAATACATCCAGAGTTTTCCTCTAAACAGCAGCACCGCGCTGTTCAGCAACACTGGGCAAAATCTCCATCTGCATAGGAAATCACTTCATTTCTCTTAAGATTGATGTTGCCCTGCAAGTTGCCCGACTGGAACCCTGTAGCAGTCATCTTGAAAATCTTAACCTTTTTTCCAACATGCCTTACTGCTAAAATGCCCTTTCAAATTTAAAGGACCATTTCAAATAGAGGAGTGATGGAAAAGACCATCATTTTTAGCCTGTCCTCAATAATATTGGAGAACTTGTGTGTTTATTTTCACAACACTGGTGTGGAGGAAAAAAAAAAAAAGATATACTGAGAAAGCACGGATTACATAACACGTGTGAAATTAATGCTAAAAGATCATTGTCCTTTGTATCATCAAGTGTAAAACACGAAAAATTAAGTACAGCCTCGAGAAGCCTCTTTCATGCATGCAGTCCGTTTCTTACAAAGCTATTTACACCGTTTTAATTTTCTAGGCAAAAAATCACGCAAAGCAAGGAATAAAAGAAGTGAAGAGTAAGTTAAAACACAGGGTATGTAGCACACTTTTTACTTACCTTACTGCTTTTATCAGTTTGAAGCTTATACTTTACAAATCACATGAGATTTGTGTTTTTAATGACTTTTGAAATATGCTTAGCCCTTTGTTCAGCAATACATTTTTCATAACGAGCCCTCTGGCAACTATCTGTCATTCTATGCATCCACTGAAAAATCTCTTTATTGTTTGCATATTTTATCATAGAACAACAGAGGTCTTCAAAGATACATTAACAGGATGTATGTTTTCATAAAGTTGATTGCTTTGATATCACAATTGAAGCCTTTGCTTCAAGCTGAGAATTTAAGATGGGAGCGTCTCGCAGTACAGTGTATTTCAGGAGGTGTAGTTGTGTCTCTTGGTTTTGTAAGACACAAATGGCAATGGCAATGTTTAAAAATGGAGAAGTAGACTCATTTTTGAAAAATAATGCTGCAGAAATAGCAGAAAAGGTATTTTAGGCGTTTTACAGATGAAATTTTGTTCCACTTAAAAATGTTTTTGTAGAGAGAAGGAACCCTTTCTAAATATATTTTATTCTTTTTTTAAAGAAACTTTCAAAAAGATCTCCTAGACATTTGAACAATTCATCCTTTAAAAGGCAATGCTGATAATTTGGCTTTTCAAGAAGCTGATTTTTTTTTTTTTTAACTGCAGATGGTATTTTCATGACAGTAATAGATTACGGCAAGATAATTTTGAATGCTTTCTGCATGCATAATATAGAGCCTACATTTGCAGATAATGATTAGAAATAAAGGAATTTGTATCTGTTTTGGTGTGCAGGAGAGTGAGGAAGAGTGTGGGACTTGCAGCTCTGGTGCCGTTCAGAGTGCTCCTGTCTACAGATTGCATAATGAGAAAAGAGGAAACTCAGAAAAACGAAGACTTGCACAGGTAAGACACCTGAAACTTCTGTTCTTATTCACATACATGTGAGGAGAATATTCTCCACTTACAGTAATGCATCGGTGAATCCATTTAAGATTATTTTACAGTCTGTGTTTGGATGGTGTGATTAAAAAGTTATTTTTGCAGCACAATACTGCTGTACAGCGCTTGAAGGAGGAAAAACGCTGTTTGTATTTCAACCCATTGAGAGGGAGAAAACAGGAGATTCAGAAAGCAGATGGATGGCTAGAAAAATGTCTGCACAAGACATCAATGTAGATTCTTATTCAGATAGTTAAAATTCTGAAACAAAGCTGAGTTTTATTAATGGCTCAAAATATGTAGAAGGATAATAATAGCTAGAAATACTGAAGGGCTGATGTACAGAAAATCTTATTGAACATAATGCATCGTTTTATTGATTCTCATTAGAGAAATTTATTAGTATAGATGAGAGATTTAATTCAATTTTAAATACTGCTTTTGACACAGACTTCTCCCATCAAATAAATTCTGCTATGTTTATACATCTATATTAAACTATTTTTAAATTTATCTTATGGTAGGACACATTAATATTGTGTTTATAATAAAGTGATTTGGGAGTCAGATGGACTTTAACATTGCTCAAGGAGTTGTCATTTATTATTTTAACAACGTCAGTTAGTTAATACAGTAGCAGCCTCTTGTCCTTTTGTTCTTGGTTCCTCTTGCAGTTCTGCCTTGCAGTAACAGGTGAATGTTGCAACTTCAGCAGCTGTTTTGGTATCTCAACATTCATTTCAATAATTTTATTCCAAAGATACAAGTAAATAGTTTTTATAGTATAATTTTACCAGCAATAAATACCTTTACATATACAGACTATATTATGCTCTTTGTTATACTTTATATTATTACTGAATGTTTATATATATATATATATATAAAGTAATGAATGTTTATATGTGGATTTTTATGCTTATATCTTCCCTGGATAAGAAAGGAGTGGAGAAATATTTTTTTTTCAGTTTTCGATATTGCAATGATAAAAATCTGAAATGTCTAATACATTCAGTTTAGTCTTGCATCATTATAAATATATATTTTGTGAGCTTTAAGGTAAAGTTGACGCAGATAATTGATTTGTTAAATACTGTTCAAATTGTATGAAGATCCAGGGTTGTAAATAATACAGGGACTTTCTTCTTTACCTTTGTAGGCAAGTTTTACTTTCTGCACATTTTCATTTTAGTCAGTGATAAATTGTACTGTGTGCTCAGTATGTTTTCACATATAGACAAATGTGATGCTTATGATCGAAGAATCTGTGTACAGTAGATTTTCTTCATTGAGTGTTTAAAGACAGACAATTCAGAATGTATGAGTTAACACTGATGACATGAATAGATTCTTAAAATAAGAAGATAACTAACAGAACATTATTATTTTAATATATAGCAACTTTTTTCCCCCCGTCAATGTAATTTGGTAGCTTGAGGCTCTGAAAAGCTTTTAGTGCATTATAAAACACATATACAGTTAGTGTCGGTGAATCTGCAGTTGCATGTATCACTGTGAATGTATAATACAGATGCGTCTTAAGAGTCAAGTGAATTTTAATGGGCTGCATTTATTGAAGAAATCTGCAGTGATTTACTAATTTACTACTTTGTAGTCCTGCCGGCTATTTCACCTTATTTACAATTGCTATAGGAGTCTAGGTACACACACACAGGAAAAAAAAAACAAATTTATCTCAGTACAATTTAATATTTCTTCTGCAGCCCTGTGTTCTGACAGCACACTTGAACTTTGTATGGTTTTATGTTCACGCAGCGATATACTGCTGTGTCCTTTCATATTATCCTGCTTATTTCTACCAGCCGAGTCTTTATTTTTTGGAACGAGGGCAGGAAGAGTGTACACCGGCCCGTTTACTCTGCATTTCTGTGTGTTTGTATACGCACGCGCGCATCCGTGCACATCAGTAGTTGCACATCTACGCGTACGACTGGGGGTATTCGCGGAGTTTGTTTACTAGCAGGGCTGTGCTGCTAATGGCCCCGTGTTTTGCCCTGCTGCGAACAGGGTCCTGCGTCTTCTCCCCAACCCTGCTCCGAATGTCACTCGAGCCCAGTGGGCAGCAAGAACAAATTGTGATTCCTGCCGGAGCGCGGGGTCTGCGCCGCGGCTCCTGCCTCTCGTTCAGGCTGCTCCTACCTTTGCCTCCCTCCTCTAAATCAAATGAGCCGAGATATTTCTAAAAATTGGTAGTCTGCTTTTGCTGCTCCTGTTTTGGTTATTTAAGTATTTGAATAAGCAAAAAATGCAAGTCTAGGTGCCGACTTTAAAGTCTATGTTTATATAAATACACCTGTTCTCACAAGTGTGTGGTTGTAAGACTGTTTAATCTCATACCACATATATAGTTTAAAATCAGTGAATTTTGTGTTGTTAGTGTCATCAGATTTAATCTTTTTTCCTCCAACTCTCCCCTACAGCTGAATCCTTCTCTCAGCTTTCTAAAATAGTGCCGATGCCTGGCAGTAGCAGCATAAGGACAATCCTAACAATTACACACTAGTCCTTGCACTTTGATAAATATTTAAAACCTTCACTTGTTATTCAGTGCGACATTAAGGTATTTGACTACCTCAAAAAAAAACCTAATAAAACAAAACCAAAAGATAACGGTGCTCTTACTTCCATAAAAGATGTAATTCTGTGCTTTATTCCTCTTCCTTCCATGCTAAAAATATTAAATAACAAATCTATATGGAATTCAGTGTTAAATTTTGCTTCGTGCTATCTGCAGGCCTTGAGCTTTTTGCTTCTTCACTGCTGGGAAAGAATTGAACATAAATACCAACTAATAATTACCCGAAATATTACAGAATATTTTCAATTTAAATCCTTATATATAATACAGAAGATTCTTCCACTCATTCCAAATACCATTGTGATGATTGGTTCATAATAATATTTTGGAGGGAAGGGGGTGTGGAGGGGAAGGGTCGTTTATACTATAGAAAGTGATTCTGCTTTTTACCCCAGCAAATAGTAGTTTGTGTGCGGCTCTGCTAATTAGTACGGTTATTTCCTGTTTTGTTGATGAGGCTTTAATAAATGTCAAGGGTACAGCCATGAAGATCTCCCAATTAGGCTTTGCGTTTGTAAAACCCAACCCCTTCGCTTTTGTGTGAAGATGACAGTTCCAACTGCAGCCTCAGCCTAACAGGGCTCAAGGGAAAGGAGACTCTCTAGTTTTATTGAAAACAAGGCCAGTTTGGCCCAGGGAGAATACCAGCACTGGTCACAGTGCAGAGCCGCTTTTAACAATGAATATTTACTAAGCTTTATCACTGCTGTCATGGTGCTTTTATTATATTTTTTTGCCAGACCTGCAATACACTTTAAAAAAAATTAACAGTAAATCAAAACAAATTACAGCATGCAAAATAGCTGTCAAAACCTAATCGGAGGATAAATAATTAAATGTGTTATTGCAAACTGTAGTGAACAGCTTGCTCTCCTATAGTCTGCGTTTTGAAAGTCCTTCCTAAATAAAGAAAACCCGCTTGCGCTCGTACATGCGTGTGTGCATGCGCGCAGCCAGGCACACAAAATACTAATCTGTGCCTAGGATGAATTGTCCTCCCTCTCTAATATGCGTTTCGGCTTCCTCTTGCTTAGGTTAGCTCTTCTAGGCTTTTTATATGTGTGCGAGCTTAACTGTATTGCAAGTCAACATTAACAGATGGATTGCCCTAAGCAAGGGAAAACCACAACAACAAAATCTAGTGAAAGTGGTGGATTGAAGCTTTTTATTGTTAAGCCTTATTAAAACCTTGGCATGGGCACTGCTGTTAACTGTTTCATGCCTAGATCTAATATGTCTCTGATATGTCTACATGGATTAGATACATATCATCTATAAGAAATTTCCAGCTAAAATTATTAAAATGAAAACCCACGTGAGCATGAGATTACTTCAGTTCTTTTTGCAGCATCTTGCCACTCAGCATCTATTGCTGAGTTATTTTAACTATTAAGGCTTGATAATATATCTGTTAAAATAGATGCTCAGTTTTGCATAATCTGTTTTAATTCTTTTTCATTATGTACAACCAGTTGAAGCAGATTTCTGGGCAGACATAGGCCTAAATGCAATGTGAACTCTGTAAAATTGTTCAAATACATTGAAAAAAGAGCATCTTTGTTAAGAGCACAGGTAGAAGGTCAGGAAAGCCTATTTGAGGTGTCATTATTTGATCTTTGTAAATTTACTGTCAGGTGAGAGGGTGGCTTATTAAGAATAGCATTTCAGGATTTAAATAGTCCTAATGTATTTAGTGGCTAATAAAATATTCGTGCAGATTTGCAGAGTACCGAGTAACAGCCACAAGTTCATTTTATAATTAATAAGCTAGCAGTGAATCCGTGTCTCTAAGGAAATGCGTGTAATATCTGTACCTTTAGGCATGCCCTGACTTGCAGCCATAATGACAACCGAGGCTTTTGGCTTTACCAGGACTCCGTGGGCTTCAGCACGACTTCAGTGCTCTTACATTGAGGTAGCCAAGTGACTGTGGCCCGTGATTGCAGGATTTAAATAGGCTGTCTTAAAATGTTTGTAAAATATTTGCTGTTAGAGCAGAACTTTTACATAAGGGAATACGGACTTAATTTGTACAAACTTTTTTCGTAGTATTCCTGAACAGAGGATAATTACCACTTTTTTCCCCCCCTCTTTGTAAAAGTATATCACAAAGGCAGGTATCTTTTAGAGATTTATTGCTGTATCTCCTAACAACGAGAAAGCGTGTAATTCAGCTTGCAGTAGGTGCACTTGGCATCTGTTCAACAAAGATAACAAGTGTCAGGCAGGGAGATGTGTTCAGAATAACCTCACCTTCAGGAGTGCCCCATTTATCAATACCCCTACAATGGCCAGTAAAATAAATGACATAATCTTCAGCTACAAAGGCCTCCAGTTACTGATTAGCCTCCTAACCTGGAAAAGGTGATGAGAGTGAGCTGTTAGGAAGACTTTTTAATTTTTTTTTCCAGAAAGACAAAAGGTTGGAAGATGCTTGTGACCCTGCATTGCTGAATATGCATATTCTGTATAAGGGAATGACTCAAAAAATCTAGAAAGAAAGCTCTGATTAAGGGCCTTTATGTGCATTTGTATTTGGATAATGTTTGGCACCACATCGATGCCTGGTGTCCTCAGAAAATATTTTCTGGGGGGAGGAAGAGGTGGAGATCAGTATTGTTCTCATTGGTTAAAAATACTACCAATTTTCAGAAGTCATAAACGGGAAAAATAGTTTTCTTATTTATAGTTCTTAGATATGCCTAATATAATCATGTGTTTCACATTCAGCTAAAGAAAATCTACTAATTAACTGAAGCTTACTTCAAAACTGTATTTTACAGAAGATGTTTGCCTAATGCGGTATAATTTGAAAATATTGCTGATATTGTTAGCTACCTTTAATTTGGAGAAGAATCTTTTGTCTCGCTGTGTCAAGTAAGATCTCTTCATCCTGCAAAACAGTCCTTTTCCCTGTTAATTAGAGCCGCGGAGCAGGCGCCGAGGAAGGGCATTGCGGATTACGCGAGTGCCCTCTCGCGGCGCCGAGCCCCGCGCGGCCGCCTCCGCCACGGCCCCGCGCAGGGGAGCTCGCGGGAAGCCGCTAGTCCCCATCTGCGTGTTTATAAACCGAAATAGGATTTGGATTTTATGTCTCGTGTGCGTTTTTATTTTTGGGAATCGACACCGTAAAGGAGGGATAGTTACCCCCTGCTCCGGGCACATACTGTCTCCGAGTACCATCAGTGGCTGCTTGTAAAGCTTTTGTCTTTTATTTCAACCTTTTTATCCGTGTTTTCTCCCTGCTCCGGATCCCTTTTCACCACGGTTTTCAGCTTGTCCCCTGTGTGGTCCCTTCCGTACGCGCCTCCCCGCCGCGCCTGCAGCCGCCCCTCCTGCTGCCAGGGCTGCAGCGAGCAGCGCCCGGACCCGCGCGCTCCCCTCGTCACTCGTCTTCCAGAGGCCTCAAAAAGAGGGGAAAAATACAACAGCGGTCACGAAATTGTAGGAGATTTTTTTTTTTTCCGCTGTTGTTTCTTGGAATGTTTTCCTTTTCAGAGCAACGTCACCTGTGTATCTACCTCTGCTTTATCCAATTGAGAGACCTTCTAGATAAGTGAAAAATGTGGCAGATGCCTGTTTCAGGTATCATATAACCCACTTTAATCTGGAACTAACAAATAGAAAGGCAGTCTTTCTGAGGGCCTTCCTCATAAAAACACACAAGCCATTCTGTTACATATACAAAGTTTTCTTTTTACTAGAGGATCTGAAAGAGATATAGTTTTCAGGAAGTGTTTTCAGAACCAGAA
>JAWLRI010000779.1:1138697-1186649 GCA_034781795.1 Crypturellus tataupa
TTACATATACAAAGTTTTCTTTTTACTAGAGGATCTGAAAGAGATATAGTTTTCAGGAAGTGTTTTCAGAACCAGAAAAAGCTGTTTGTCCTTGACTGTGAACTGAAGTAACTGTGTCAAGTTTCTCATCAAGAGGATTTACTGACATGTTAGTGTTCCGGCAGTACCCTCTGCTCTGTGTCCTTGTGTCGCTGAGGCCTGACAGGCTGGACGGAGTTGGCTGCACCTCGCAGGAGCCGCAAGAGCTGCCGCTCGAGCTGACCCACCTTCTGTGTTGCTTTTGCTGCCGCCTCTAAAAGTTTGCAAAACACGAGGTTATGTCTGAAGCTGCAGCGCTGGTGCTGTCTGTCACTATCCTTTTCTTTCCTTCTCTAGTCCTGAAGCTTAAAAAAAAAGAAAAAGTAGAATAAAGAAGTTCATTTAAAGAAGTATAAAGTTTGGCTGGGGGCAAAAGGAGAGAAGAAGAAGAAACGGGAAAAGCCTCTCCTGCAGGGATCTCAGCCTTTCCCAATGTGAAACCTTAGATTCAACCCATATAATTTTAGACACGTTATTGAAATGCTGAAGTTAGCAGTAGGGTTACCCTAGGCTTTTTCCACAGTAAGTGGAGAGAGATATGCATGACCAAAGCACATTTCAGCCTATCTAAAACCCAGTTTACATTTTGTTGGTACCTATTTCATGCTTTCCGCTCTCCAGAGATTCTAATTTAGACACCAGAGTTAAGTATCTGAACTCAGTGAAGAGTATCTGAATCTCAGTGCCCTACATCTGTGTTCCCCAGTGCCTTGTAAAGAAAGACGTTCTCCACCTGGACAGAGAACTACTGATGGCGAGCAGGAAGGATTCGTCTTTGCTAACTAACTTTTCTGTCTGGCAGCGTGGACGGAAGCATTCCTGGTGTCAGTCTTTCCTTTCCTGAATGCCATCTTTTTTGTTTGCAGTTGTGGTTAGTGGGTTTGTTTGTGTGACGATTCAAGCAGAGCTTCCCTCAGGTTGCCTGGTACAAGTCTGTTGGTTTGATGTACAGGGTTCAGTGCAGCTCAGCTCTTATATCTGAAGTTTTGTCGTAGTGTGTGTTTTCCCTTAAATCTTGAAGTCTGAGCATTTATGATGGTTGTATCATCTGGGGATAACATCCCATCGTATGTTTTACCATTGGGCACCTGAATTATCTGCTTAGCATGTTTGGGGTTTTTTTTGAAAGTCTTTCTTTTGAAAAGAGCCGTATGTTACTTACAAGCAGTCCTTCTAGCTGTGATATTAGCACGTGACAGCTGTGCTCATGTAAGGATCCGAGTTACTTTTTAATGGAAAACCTGATTTAACCAGTAATGTTTTTGTTTTACCTGCTTAGCAGCTATATTAATAGATAATGTTAGGTATATTCATAGATAATGTTTCAGTGAGATAACTGTTGCAAATCACTACGGTGGCACGTGGCACCCAGGGCCTGGCCCCTTGATTCTCGTGGTACCTCAAAATCAAACTGCCTTTTCTGCCTTTCCAGTGCATTTGTGCAGGTACCACACTGGAACTTGTTCCCCGTTATCTTCTTATTCCCTTCTACCCTGTGACCCCCCTGTTCCATGGTTTCCCTTTGCTCCTAGGGCACTAATAACTATCAAAAAGGAAAAATAAATTGTATTTTTCATTGTTATTTTTTATAACTGGAAATTCTGTGAATCAGATTCACACACACAGTAAGTTGCTTACAAAACAGCTTCTGCCTCTCCATGTTGGAGAGCAGTGAAAATCTCCCTCGGGGGCCCTGGTTGAAAGCCCCCCACTTTACTTGTCCCCACTACACGTGAAGTCAGGTGGCCTTCGAATGGGCCACTCTGATGCTGCGAGGATGACGCGTGGCCTCGTGCCACCGTGTGTGTCAGCTGAAAACGAGCGTCGTTGCTAAGAATAGCTTGCGGTCGCCGTGCGATTGAGGACAGAGGGGGAGATTTGGCTATTTTGAGCAGATGCCTAACAGCGGCAGCGTGTGGCCTGCGCCTCGGTCGGGTGGCAGGAGATGGTGTGGACTTCCTGAAAAAAGTGCTTTGTATTTCTCCAGGGAAAATGCAACTCTACCTGCTGTTTTGAAGGAAAAAACAGGTACTATTTATGAGCAAAAGCATGTTTAATCCTTGAAAAATAAGAAAAAAGTATTAAGAATCCTGAAATGTCATCTGTGTTACAGGGACAGTATGCATATTATCTAAGAAGCTTAGACAGATTTATTTTTTCACCAAAATAATTCTGAACATAAATAATTATAATGTGTTCTCCATGCCTGAATTTCTAACAGATCTATAATCATTAATGCAATAAATCTTTCCTCAATACGGAGACTAATGTGTTTCCATTGACTTCACAGAAGTTGGCCAGTGAAGATGTCTGTTGCATTGCAGGTTCCTTGCCGTTTCAGAACTGTCTCTGCTCTCTCTACCAGTTTCTAAATGACTGTGGCGTGGAACTCATTTGGGAGCAGTTTCTGTCCTTGCAGGCTCTCCAGCGTCACAGGAAAGGCCAGCTTTCTGCCATTGGGATCCTCCTTTCTGTGTGCATCTGCTCCCCTTTTGTTTTAATTAACAGGATCAGACGTCATGGTGTAAAGTCACAGGGGTTCCCAGCAGCTTTCTTTTTTTTTTTTTTTTTTTTTCTTTTTCAAATTAGTCAGCTATACGTCTAAATTGGGTATCTATCCTAGAAAGATTTTTTTTTTTTTTACATATATTAATAGTTTTGATGTTATTCATAAGTCCCATGTTATAAACACAAACTTACACCATTATTGCACCTTAGATGGTAGCTTGATTTGGATGCCGGGCAGCTTTTCTGATACTAAAACACTGTTTTGTGCAGTGATGTTACCCTCTGTTACTTTCTGCGAGCAAAAGCACCCAATTAACCAAGTGGGTTGAAGAACCTACTTTCTCTAGAAACTCTCCCGGAATTACTCTTGCACCTGTCCTGTTTGGTGTCCCTTTAGCTCATTGCTAGGCCAAGCAGCGCTTCTAATCAAGCGGGTGGCTCTTTGTATGACATTGCAGAAAAATAGAGGCCCCCAAGAGGAGAAAGTTGATTAACCGTAATGCTCTTTTTCTCCTTCCTCTCTTCCCGCATCGGTCTCGCCTCTCGTGGAGAGTAATGGGAAGTTCTTTTCCTGTGATCTCGTTGCCCATTACTTGAGTTCACAGCCTTTAACTGAAAAGGAAGCAGTGGGTTGTGTTTAACTAGTAACTTTGAGAGATCTTTTGCCTCCCGGATGGAGGTGAAGCCATAATTATGTCTGTGGCTGCTGTTTTTGGCGGAGGATAGGTAAAATAAAATATTGGAGCATAAATAACTGTGGGCTTTTCTTTCTTTTGCTTTCTCTTAGCGAATGAATAATCTTGAAACGCTAAGAAAAAGGAAACAGTATGTCATAGATTTAAACCATACTAGGTATTTTTCCTTTATTAAAACTCCATATGTGTTGATGTATTGAGTACTTGGTAAATCTGAAATTATATATGTGCTGCCATTTATCAAAAGATTATTTGTTTCTCACTTCAAGGACAATTAATGGCAGGAGCCTTATTAAACTTCTTGCCTCGGTACTGATCAGTGAGCACTCATTCCAGAAAGTTAGGCTTCTGAAAGGTCTAGTTTTAAATAAAAATTTGATATTTCCAAATTGACTTTTATGCCCAATCAAGAAGGGAACTATCTTACATTTAGATCTTTATCATTGTTTCTCTGGTTTAATCTACATTTTTAAGCTTTTTATGCCAGAGAAGTCCATTTACTAGGCTACTAAGAGGCAGAAGAGGGCTGTTAACTATTCCCATTTCAGTGGTTCTGCCCTGTCTCTACTGTTGTCCTCTGCTTTTGCTGGCTTCGTTGTGAGCAACGTTAACTGCAGTTGCATAGGCGTTATGTTTAGGTAAAACAGGCATGCAAAATACTATATTTTGGTTATGCAAACAAAACTGGATGAAAGAAGCAGAAAATTAAGTAGTTTTAAGAAGCTTGTTGCTTTGTGTTTTAGAAACAGGCATGACAGCAGTCTGTTAAGACTTTATAAAGTTCTGGTGCAGCAAGAAGGGAGTGTTACAATATCACTTCTGGGTAATAAATTGAAATGGTCTGGTTGTTATTAGAATGCTGATCAGGAAGGAAACAGAAGTCTGTCCTGTCCTTTTTTTCATAAAATGGTATAAAAAAGGTTACACACTTCAAAATGCAGAAAAGACAGAAATTAAAAGCTTAAATAACTGCAA
The DNA here is from genome assembly GCA_034781795.1 of Crypturellus tataupa. NCBI lineage: Eukaryota > Metazoa > Chordata > Aves > Tinamiformes > Tinamidae > Crypturellus > Crypturellus tataupa. The sequence continues at coordinate 1,142,954 of JAWLRI010000779.1, forward strand.
ACAGCAGGGTACATAAGTAATGGAAGGACTTCTTAAATGACTTTGACAGCATTTGCAGGTGCACGTACTATGTCACTTCGCCTAGTGGAGCATTGAAAAAGATTTATGGTTCTCCTTTTGGAATTTATTAAGAGTCTCGTTCTTTTTTTTTCTTTCTCTCTCTCTCTTTTTTTTTTTTTTTTTTTTTTTTTTTTTTGAAAAGCTGTCTGGACACAGATCTCCCTTGCACTTATTTTTATTACAGCTCCTAGAGGAAAGTCATCTATTCAAAAACATGTGTTGCTTGTTGTCTCAGTGGCCAGCTCACAGAGCTGTAAACTCCAGAGAATGCCATTATTTACAGCCAGATATTTTCCTTTTCTTCCCCTTTCCCTTTCTTTCTTCATATGTAAATCCTATTTTATTTAGTTTAGTTCTTGAAAATCTCCCTGTATGATTTTATACCCCTAAACATTTAAATCAGTAACAAAAGTTACTTTGTCAAAGAGAGAATCTGACCCATCGGGGACCAGAAGATATGATATTTTGATGCTTACAGGCATATGTTTCATTATACTCCTTCATATTATGTTATTCCTGCTTTCGCTAATGCACTTTTACATAACGCTGTCAGTAAATGCTCAAAGGAGCAAAGATACGGGTGACTGTTATGCCTGTGGTGTTTGCCAATTCTCATCAGTTTTACTCAGTTTCTAATTCTCAAAGATGCAACTTTTTTTTTCTTAACTTGACATCTATGCTCTTTGAAACCTTATTTGAGCTTTTGTCAAGCCAGTGAGTGTTACCTTGTGGGATTTTACTCTGCTGACAAAATTAATCCATCTGCAGATAAACAAATGCCTGTAGTTTTGTTTTTAAAGCAGCTTCCCTCGCTCAAAATCCTGCCTTTCTGTCAGTAGAAATATTTGTGGTGGCAACACCTAGACCTGGTGCCAGCTCTAAGCAAATGAGGCAGCGGTGCAGGGTTTCGCTGTCCAGGAGTCAGTTGCAGGATTAGGGCTTTTATTTAAATGAATGCCATGTGTGTCATGTGTCAGTCAGCATTTCCTCGAGGAGGCCATGAGGTCTCAGTGTTTTGGAAATAAAATATTTTAATTGCCCCAGTGAAGATAAATACTTAAAACAGCAGCTTTCAAACTGAAAACAGTGACTGTCACTGTGACAGTAATCGGTAATTAAGATAACTAACAATATCCATTAAATCAGAGTGGTTTGCCTTCTCTTTAGTTGCATGCCACGAGGTGATTGATTCCTGTAGTAGTGATGCAAACAGCTCACAAAACTGTGGGGAAATCTGAATTTACAGAACATATTTAACAGAAGACAATGAACGGAATAGCTAAAAGGCTTGTATTGAGCATGGTGTGGACCCAGAATTAGATGACTACTTTGGTATGAGAGATAATCACATAAGTCATATGTTGTGATGACTTATTTCAAATTGTTTTACTTGATTTAGTTGGAATATCCCCATTTTTATGCTCACCGAACAGCACTTCTTTAATTGGCCCTATTTCCATGATATTATATCTGAGTTTTGGTTTTGCCTTTCCACTGAGCTAAGGAAAAGTCAATGGAGAGTATGTTCTAAAATGTGTTTATCTCTAAAATACATTATAAATATCAGCATTCTATTTGCTTTTGATTCTCTGTGTTTCGAGTTTCATCCTTTTCCCTTTGTTTCAGCATGAAGCTTGGTCTAGGTTCTCTCCTGGTTTTTAATGCTATACTAATTCTCTTGTTCCCATCAGCTGTTGCTTGCTTTTAGGCATTGAGCCACATATTTTTACTTGGTGATAAAGCAATGCACAAAGAAGAATAGAAAATGTTATCAAAACTTTCTGTGTTAATTAAATCTCTCTTACTGAACAAGAGAAAATATGTCAGTCTATAAAGAGTGTATATTGAGATGGTCCTGACAATAATGGGGAAAAAATTGCAGACAGTGTCCAAATCCATGTAGAACACTGATAACATCTGTAATAGGTGACACACTGAAATCCTCACAATACGAGATTTCCAAGCTCCCTGTCGTCTGAAATTAAGGCCATATTTCCTCACCATCAGGGCCTTGTTGTAGGCTTAGGCACTTAGTGAGCTACATAATGAGATATGGGCAGTAGGACTTCTTTTTACTAGTGTACGATTTTCTTTAAAGTTAACTAACACCGTTTTTTTCTTTGCACAAATTTCATCCATATGTCTTTAAATTATGGCCAGTTCTCCAAGGTTCAAAATCTCTTCTGCAGATTGATTGCCTGTGTAGTTAGTGCTTGTGTTTTAAATACAGAGCAAGGATTAGAAATGCACAAAATCTAAGGTAGTCTTGTGAAGTAGCTAAAATGTCTCACTTAAACATTCTGTTTGAAATAGAGACCTTTTTTCAAGGACAGTAAAGATCTTCAGCCTGCTCCTGAGTGCTGAATAAGAGCGTGATTAAAGCAGGCTAATGACTCAGGATGGCAGTGTATGAATTCACAGCACACCCACTGCTCTGCAGCAGCTTCCCAGGGGATGCTGTGAGTGAACACAAGCTGAGAGGGATCTGCAGATTTACAGTAAGGGATCCTGCTCACGGGCATTCTTAGTTTTGGAGCTGGCATGTTATTTACTCTGCGCTTCTGTTAAACACCTCCGCATAAATATAGCCACGTAAAGCAGCTCCTGAATGTTTTGTATTTGCTCCTCCAAAAATCCATTTTTCTTCATTCTGACTAGACCACGTTGACTTCAGAACTTGGAAAATATTTCAGACCACAGTGCTTTGTGCTGGTGTGCTTGCAAGAGAGAGTAGTTAGTAGATGGATGCTTTACCTCCAATGGCCACATTTTTGTTTGTGCTAATCAAGACTTTGCATAAATAGTAAGGCAGTTAAGAAAAATACAGTTTTGCTCTTTCATGGGGGATGTGTGAGGACTTTAGTTCCTCTTATAAAAATCTTTAAAAGACTTGATTACTGTGTAGTAGGCCTCAAGTACTCAGAAATTTTAAATGAATAAAGGGTCAAATATTCATCAATAATAATGAAATAATAAATAAAAAAATAAAAAAAAAACAGAAATTAAAATGTTAGTTTTCTATCCCACAGACACGTTTTAACCAGCATCTCAGTAACCATGATTTTGCATTGGATGAAGATGATGATGGAATGGACAGAACAAGCAAGTAAGAAGTCTCTTTAAATATATGTGTATGTATGAGAGAGAGAGGTAATCAATGTAACTGAAGTGGCAGGCGCTTCAAGTCTTCTGTGATGGTTATGGCAATGGGTTTGGAAGAGAACAGTGACCTTTTGAGTTCTATACCAAATCTTTCCTTAATTCCCTATGAATTAAAAGAAAATCTTGAAAGGTTGAGGCTGCCGGTATTCCCTGACTGAAGACACGACATGGTATTTGATGAGTAAATGGCTATAAGCAGTGAAGGACCTTGAAAGCCAAGACAAGCTGCAAAAGAGCAGTGCAGTAGAGAAAATGGAACTAGTGAAGAATGCAAAGGGAAAAGGGAAACATCAAAGCAGTGAGTTGTAGAAACAACCTTTATAGGAGTTTTCTGAAGGGGCTTAAGTAGGGAAGGACTGCAGTGGTGGGGGTCAGAGATAAGGGTAGTGCAATGAATGAAGCTGAAAATGGCAAGAAGCAGAAACACTAATTCTCCTTGCAGATATGAATTGCTGGGGTAAATCAGATCAAATAGAATAAAATATGTGGCCAGTAGACAAGGAAAAGAGGACATTTGGGTGGGAAGATTTGAAAAATTATATTAAAAGTGATTGAAAATAACAGTTATAGTGGTTAGGGGAGAGACAGAGGACAGGAAAATCAACTAATGGTAGCTGCATTTGCCTAGGTATCTACCTTTAGATGAAACTGCTGAGCAAAAGCAAAAGTTGGGATGACTTGGGTTTGTTTTCAAGTCTTTAGAGTGAATTCTTCTACTTTCTTTCAAAAGTGGCTGTAATAAAATATTCTTCTGTTCCTATCTAACGGAGAAGTTTCTGTCTTCAGGTTATCATCAGAAGACAGTGAGGAAGCTTCTGCTTACCTTTATGACAGCGATGATTCTGGTGAAACTGGAGTACCTGCCCAGAACCAAGGAGAGATGGACTTGCTCGGGGAAATTTTGGACACACTGAGCACACACAGTTCAGATCAAGGAAAGCTCTCAGGAGCAAAGAGCCTGGATTTTTTTAGATCAATGGATGATATCGATTACAAGACCACGGTTAGTCTTCTGCTTTCATTTGATAAAAAAACCCAGTTTGTTTCTAGTGGAATCTTCTACTTGCGAGATCTGAACATATGGCCCAAGTACAGCAGAATGTTCTGTGGAATTGCAAGCGTACCTTCTTTCTGCTGCAAAACACTCATGCTGACGGCTGCTTGATGGATTTTCAGCAGCTGAGAGATTATTTATGCCTTTTTTCCAACTTACCAAGTCATCTTGGAATGTTTTTTCCTTTATACGTCATCACAGTTTAGAGCTGTGATTTAATAATTTAAGATTTTAGTCTTATGCACTCTTTGTTTCCCTTTTCAACTCACTTTGTTAAACTAGACCTACAAATAAGGTGATGTTTCTAACATCACTAAGCTATGGAGTCTATGGAATCTATAATTGCAATTGAAAGACTGTTGGTATAATATTCCAAAGCTACCCTGCAAGTGACTTTGCTTAAGAGGGCTCCTTGAGTCTTCCTTAGGTGGCATTGCACAGGACCCATAATATAAGGAGATTACTTTGTTGGCCAGAGCTCTTGTCCGCAACGTTAAGACTCTCCCCAAACCATTGCAGCAGTATTGGCCAGAAAATATTAGTGTTTCTGAGGCCTAGCTGAAGTCAGCTGTTCAATATGTGCTTTTGTTGAAGGGCTTCCTGTAGTAGAAAGGATGGCACTAGAACAGCAAATTCTCCCGCTAACATTTAAAATACTTAAAATTTTTATACGAGAAGTGTCACATAGGGGTCACATTAATAAAATGTCCATTTTTGTTTGACTTAATTTCATCTTAATTTAATTTTTAAGATTTAACGTTAAAAGTTGGCATAGTTACTAAATCAAAGATTTAGTAAAACCATCTGGTTTTACTCTTAGTCAAGTTCCTTCTCCCATTATGGTACAAACCTCCTGACTGTCTTTGTTCACTCTCAAAGCTGCTTAGCCAAAGACAGAACAGATAGTTGAGACAGAGTTGCTTTATTTGTCCTTAGGATAAAAAAAAGGTAAAAAAAGAAGTATCAAAGAGCTTGTTCTTACGTTGTTCCTGGGATTGCTATTTTATAGCAGTGAACCCCAAAAGAGATCCATGATTTTTGAACCAAAGTTCTGTTAAAATACTTGCTTCAAAAATGCCGGTGCAGAGATGCTTACTGTGACATAAATTGTGTGGTTTTTGTTTCAGAACAAGTCTAATGCACCTAGTGAGAGCAACCTCACCCTGCTCTGCAGCAGTAATGACCAAACAGACTGGAATCTCGGTCAGGATGACAGTGTCCTCCATGGGAAACAGCTCCCTCCATCACCAAGGAAGCAAATTTCTTCTAGTGGCCATAGGGAATCTCTCTCAAAGCTGGAAGAAGAAAATAGTGACCAAACCTTTATTACTGACAAGATGAAAGTTTCTCGCGGTTGTGTGTCGTCCCCGTCTCCAGTACGATCAAGTGCCCAGTTTGCTTCTCAAGGAGATTGCCAAGCAGGGTACCCTTCCTGTAAGTATGCAAAGCAGAATGCAACACTAAGCAATACCTCAGAAGCTCAGCTCCCAGCAAGTCTCGCTCAACATCCATCCATTCTGGTCCCTTGGGAAAAAGATGGGAAAGAAGGAAATGAAACTTCAGAGGAGGGTGGCCTTCTTCAAGAAGTGGTATCATTATGTAAACTGACTTCTGCTTTTCATTATGGTTTAAATATTTCAAAAGATAATTTATCCAGCAGTAGCGGTGGAAATAAAACACAAGGAAGCTATGACAAGAGAAACTTAAGTCCCATCTGAAGTAAAGGGGGACTACTCAGGACTCCATCTAACTCCATAAACATAATAACCAAAAGATGAAAAAGGAATGAAATCTTCGATGATAGGAGTAATTCAGTTGAGTATGTATTTTCTGCCACTGAGACATCAGCTTCTGTGTTTACCCACTTCATTTGTTAGCTGTAGTTGAGTCCACCAAATGGAACTAAATATATAAATGCACTCGTAAATCAGGTACTAGTTAGTCTGTGTATTAAAAAATACAGCGGTGTATGGTGCTTACTAGCATTTACTTCCTTTGAGCAGCAGGAAAGCTCTCATCTGAAAGATAACCAGGTCTTGAAGGTACTGTATTAATCCAGTTAAGCATGAAATGAACAGAACAATCTAGATTTCTCTGTAATGTACAAATGTTAATATTTGTAATGAGTAAATTGCCTTAATCTTTTGAGAAAAGGTTTAATTATCTTAGAAGATGAATGCAAATGTGCAAAACAGCAATAATGATTTTCCATAGCAAGAATTTGCTTCAGCAAAGGGATAAAAAAAAAAAAAGGATGCTTTTTTAGCTTAAAGATTCACTTGTGAATATACCTTGGAATTTACTGCAAACTGAAACTGTGGCCCTGTCTTCCAGACTTCGGAAAGCTAGTGCATGCTTTTCTCTTTGGTAAAGTACATGAAGTGCTGAATTATAATGTGAAGTTTATTAACTTCTGTTTACAACTAAGACACTTTAAAGACATACTGTCCAGTTTCCCTAGGTAGACTCTTTCGTCTAAAAATTTTCAGAAAGGAAAATGTAAGTGGAATTGAGAGATTTTTATTACTTTTTATTTTTTACAGTTTAATAATAGTGTTTGAAAACAGATTTGTGCCTCTTCTGAACAGTCATCTTATGACTTTTAGTAGCTACCTATTCGGGGTAGGTTGAATTAGTATAATTTAGAAATCGCATTTAGTTAAATTATTAAAAAATCATGACTGAAAATTACCTGTAACACTAGAAAACTTAAAATAATGAATTCAACTAGAGACTGCATATATCCAACTCTCATTTTAGCCAAGCTGAGCATGCAAAAATCTCTTTCCAGAATCAGTAAAGGAAATTGCATGGACTTGATGTGGATTGTACTTCAAATGAGCATTTATCCTCCCTCAGGCAGCATTCCCGAAGAATATTTATAGAGTCTAAAAACATTGTTTCCTGCTACTGTAAGGAACATCTCCATTTTTATCTCCCTTTCCTTCTTTCCTCCGTTCACTTTTCCATACTTTCCTTCCTCCAAAGCATCTCAGGTTAGGAAAGGTGGGAAGCAAGCTTTGCTAGATGATGTGTGCCAGCTTTGGAGGGTATTTGTGATGCAGCTGGCAAAAGTGGTACAAGGGCATGAAGGAAACTGTACCAGAGAAGAATGTTCTCCTCTTAACTGATGCCAAAGCCCCTTTTGCTTTTTTTCCTTTTCCCTCTGAATAGCTGGGCTAATCCTGGGCGCAGGCTTGAGTGAGCAAGGTAGTGAGGTCAGGAGTTAGAGCAGGTTGTGCTTGGTTATCTAGGTGGTAGTGAAGTTTGGTATCAGTTGCCTTATTTAGATTTATGAATTTTCTTTTTTAGCTAAGAAAGTTTCCTTTAGCTGCTTTATTACAAGGCTGTTGATCCAAGTACGTGAATCCATCTTGCTACAGAAGTCATGTCTGAGGCTCTTCCAAAGAGGTTTCCTACACAGTGCTGTAGGACCTTGGGTTTGTGAGGGCAAAAGTTTAGGTTTCTGTGTTTCAAACACTGATCTCTCTGTGGAGAAGCGGGGAGGGCCAGTGCTGGTCGTGGATGAGGACGAGCCTCCAGAATTCATCTTTCTTGAGAAGTGCAGGGAAAGGGCTAAGGTTGTACAAGTGCAAATCTTTAAGGAATCTCTCTGCTGCTCAGTGTTCCTGATCTGCCATCGGCGTTGCTACAAAATCTCATGACGTTTTGTATCTAAAGATCCAAAGAGCTATCAGTTTAGCTGGCTTATGACTTCCTGTCGTACGTATCAACACAACATGTAAGCTGCAATTTGATCGTCATAAAACTGTTATTTGGCAAGCTGTTTTGCTCTGTTAAAAAACACACCATGAAAATATTTAAAATCTTAGCTGTGACCTTATCAGGTAGGTCGGACGGGGTGGCTGGGGTGCTGTTAAGATGAGAAAGCCCCAGGGCAAACTCACGGATGCTTTCTGAGAGGTGATAGTAATGGTTCAGAAAGGGGTATCCTTCTTTGCTGGTACTAACCAACACCCAAATGTAGTGCTGCCAACTGTTTAAGAGGCATAAGGCAAAGGTCTGAATACTTCTAGCATTTCATGCTCATTCTCATTCATGTACTTGCCTTCTGCTGACTAGAATTTCAAGAATCACGTTTCTTTTCCTCTACATGAGATGCAAAGTCTCTGTCCATGGTTCCACCTAGGATAATATTTTACTGTCTTTATATATTAAAGATAATTAACAGTATAATGTCTTAAGGAAAAAAAAAACAACAAAAAAGAAATTCTGGCTACAGTTACTTTTGAGTCTATCAAATGCACAAGTGCAGGAATGCTGCCTGATTCAGGAATGCTACCAAGGAATGCTCTTCAAAAGAGCCCATCTAGAGGAACAAATTCTACTGGCTTTACCTGAGAGTTTGGTAAGGAACTCCCCTAGTCACATCAATTGTCCCATTCTCACCTTTTTGTAAAAAAAAATAGGAAGCCTTGTATATAAGGTCTTTATATATATTATATATATATATATATTTATATATCTATTATATATATAGTATATATAAATATATATATATATATAGGCTTCTAATATGATTATGGCAAGAAAGATAAAATTGAAAGTTTGATAACAGAATCTTTCAAAGTTGATGCACTGCTATAATATTTCACTGTTTCATTAAATGAAAATGCAGGCTGAAAAGAAGTAGGCAGCTAAGTTTGAAGATGGAAAATAATATTCAGTTTAGAATGATTTTTCTAGTTCAGTTGCCATCAATATATTATTGTGCTTTTGCCATGTTCTCTCATTATTTATGCAGCTCATAGTGTTTACAGTCTTAATAATATATATATATTTTGGTTTTGAACCTTGTATGTGTTCAAAAATAAGTCTACCCTATGTTGAATAACAATAGGTACATTTTTGTGTCTGTAATATTACAATCTTTTCCACTTACTATCAGTGATCTTTTAAAAAGGCTAATATTTGTGCCTTATTTAAACAGCATAATAAGTTACCAAATAGATGAAAAGTCCAAACTAATATTACCGGTTCAACTGTTCTACTCTGTCCTCATGATGGTGTAAGACTGTCTATTGGCTACATATGTAATATTTTTATTACCACATTGGGTCCTATAGTAAGATATATTGTGCAGATCCAGTACTTTTTATGAGTTTTATACCTGCATGGGTTTTATTTGTGGAAGTTCTGCTAATGTCTTTGATAACCGTCAACATTTCATCACCATCTACTGGTGAGAACTGAATTTTGCTCAGTCAGAAAGCTCCTGTTGTCTCCTTCAGAGGCTTCTACTTTTGGGGGAGATTTTTTCAGACAAACCAGGGTCTCACAATGGAGATAGCAGGTGGTTTGATTAAACTTTGTCATCTTTTATGTAGGAGTAAATTTTTGACTTAAGGAGTCAAACTAGGACTTGAATGTAAGATCTTCCAGTTAATTTCTCATAGATATCTGCTTGAAATGAGCCATGTTGCTCATCTGCTTTGGGGAGAAAAATAAGAACAAGGAGAGATTTCTGGATTGTTCCAATTGGGATAGTGAAGCAGAGCCTGGGAGTCCACAGGAGCGATGATAACATTGAGCAAATCCAGCGTTCAGGGTCCTGTTTATTATTCCTGCTCAGTTGTAGTGATTCCAACCTAACTGTGTAGGCAGCAGTAATGCTGCCTTCGCAGCACCCGCCGTGGGACGGCAGGAGCTGGTGATCCGTTGTGCCCGTCGGAGCCTTCCCGCCGTCCGTGTCCGCGGGAAGCCAGGCCGGGTGTGCAGGGACCAGCGCGCTGTGGGTACCCACACGATCCCCAGCCACCTCTATGCATGCAGAGGGGTCACATAACTCCCAAGAATAGAGTTGTTCCGAAGGAAACCTGTAGTTGTAGAGGTTCTCATCTGACTTTGTGACTCAAACCTTCCTTGTTGTTTAGCATTTCAGTGACGCTGCTGCTGCTTGGCTACCGGTGGGGTCCTCAGAAACACTCAGCACCAGCTGAAGTCCCCTCTCAGGCATTTTAACGCAGACTTCAGTGGGAGTTTTAGACAGGCTGGGTGCTTCTGAAAATCCCACCTAAACTAGCAAGAGAAATATTTTAGATCTCACAAATCTGCTTTAGGTGTCCTCAAGTTTTTGAGTGAGCTTCTTACGACTTTGTGTCCTTGAAAACTACATAAATTCTAGGCAAAAGTTACACCGTTTTTTTAAACTGCTTCTATTTTTGCACTTGCAATCAATCATACTTGGTTCTGCAGAACAATCTTTCACTGAGGCAGCTGTCAAATGGAGTTGCTGTGAGCATCTAAAATCTTTTCTCTATGCATGTAATCTATTGGAAAAAAAAAAAAAAAAAACATTTTGTGCAATAAGCAAAGTGCCAGCACCAGGCCCTTTTGCAAATGCACCCTCTGTGTAACACTGCCTGTAGTACCCTGTGCAGCAGAGAGGAGCCCCAGACAGGTTTTCTAGGGAGATGCCAAGGATGGTCTTTATTTCCAAGGGAGATGGGATGATGTGTTCGGTGCCAGAGGCTGCCCTGGGTGTGAGACACCAGCCAGCCTTCTCCCTGCTGCCTGGAATTCCAAGCTGAACAAATGTGGATAATAAAAATGACGTCCGAGGCAAGCGGGTTCTTTACCGCGAAGCTCAGAGCAGGCAGAAGGTTCTCGAGGTGTCCGTGTAAATCTGTGGAGGATGAATGTAGAAATGCACCAGCAAAGCCAGCCCGGGCGGAGGTGTGACTTGCGCTGTCTCCAGGAGCCTCCTCCTTGCTGCTCTCAGGTGTTTTTATCTTTGTCGGGCATCGTTTGCAGGCTGTAGGTTGATTTGACTGTGCCCTTGCCTTCATGCCAAGGGCATAAGTCCCAGTACTGGAGTCCAGACTCCAGTAAGTCTGGAATTCGTGACCTCCAAGGTGGCTCACAACGCGAGAATGAGAAGATAGTGCCTTTTAGCGTATAAAACCTTCCCTGCTCTGCCTGTTTTCCAGCATTACTTGGTGACCAATCAAGAGTTCTTGATGGGTCTTGCCAGGCAGCTGCTGAACTCCCAGAGTTGCCCGAGGAGCCCACAGGAGCTCGGTCTCGATGCCATCCCCATGACGTAGCTGACGGGGCCATCCCTGTTTCCCGCTGCACCGGAGTACGGAGCAGGCAGCAGAGCTGAGAGGAGCCCCAGTGTTTACTGCAGTGAAGGGTACTCCAAAAGACATCCATGTGCACCTACTGCTTAGGCCAGTCCTGACAGCATTCATCGTTAGAGTCCAGTAGCAGTATTAGCAGCTGAAAAATGAGTTGAATACAAGTAAGTGGGCGTTTGTCTGTGTGAATTGACCTTTTCTTTCTGTTAAAAGTGAGGGAACTCCTTGGGTGGGTGGGGGGAATGTATTGACTTTCAGATCTACAGTGAATTTTGTGCAATATTTCTTTGTTTCGAAGTGATTTAGTAGTGAAATGTGTGCATCTGCTTTTCAAGGAGGTCCTTGACATGCTATTTGTCAGAAATGTGTAAAATTACATGTAGCATTGAAATATGCTTGTATGATAAAAACGTGAACATTATATTCTAATGAGGCAAATGTATATTTCCAATGATTAGAAATGATTATGGTTGTCACATTCTACTAAAATAATATGGCCTAAACCCTAAGCCAAAACAAGTAGGTAAAATTCATGGTAAAAGCTCTAACCCTCTTAAATTGAAGTATAAGTTAAATATTAGAATTTGTTGTTTTTAGTTTATCATTAGTGCATCATTGACTGAAAAAAAATCTCTGTGTAGTTAAGCACCTCATCGATGAGGTAACAGTTCCTGGTGACGACCATGTATTTTAAAAATTTAGTTTGTGACACCCCTAATTATTTTAAGTCATTACTTAAAAGGTCAACTAATGTTGTCAGTATTCTTTTAATTTTTTGTAAATTAATTTCTTTGTATATTGATGTACATTTTGTTTTAATCTTTAGTTTTCCCTTGAGAATTATTTTAAATTAAATTGAATTACTTGAAGGAGGCAATAAAGCACTGTGGAACAGCTAGTCTTGGTGCAACTTGCAAGCAGTCACATCGTATCTGCTCTTCGTGGTTTTTGAGGAGGAAAAGGAGGATGTGCGTAGAGCAAACTGACAGTTTGGTTTGTGTTTTGTTACTCTGTGTTGGAGTTTATGCAAAACGCATCAACGTCAAGCAGAGTTAATATGAGTATCCCAAAATCTGTAAAGGTTTTCATAACTTCATATTAATGACCCTTGAAAATTGTCTTTATTAATGTTTTTGGTGAGAACCAATAACGAGTACTTTAATACTTATAGGAAAGGTATAAAATACAGCACATTTTGAGCTTTTATTACTCGTAATAAATTTGGAAATAAAAAGATTAAGACTGTCCTATATAAATTTATTGAGTCACTGACATTTAAAGAAATATAATCAAGTTTAAGCATTTAATCCATGTTTTGCACCCTCTGGACTGCTGTTTGAAGTCATCTCGAGAATTCTGATTCAGGTCTTAGACTACTATCAGTAGAGCGCTGTGTATGTGCAGGAACGAGCTGTGGGGTTCGTTCGCTTTTGCTTTTGTTTTGTTTTTTTGTTTTTGTTCTTTTTCTCCTTCCAAGTTGTGGTGTCAGTGAAGGTTTTTGGTGAACTCCACGTTACCATAAAGTGCCCAATACTGTATTATAAAATAAAAATAATATCAAAATTCTTCTGGTGGTACAATTCCTCTTTGATGGATTCATCTGATTTGTCTTTTTTATACTTATCAAGCATATGGCTTAAAATAATATGACAATGCTGTATTATATTGGAAGCTTTTAGACGTAAAATGGTCATTTTAACTTCTCAAATATAGAGAATGCTATAATATAGATCATATATATATAAAATAAAAATATAGAGAACGCTGCATAGAGCACCCAACACTTCAATTTTTACATTAAGTGGCTGTTCAGTATAGTCTGGGCTTTACTTGGTCTTCTAAATTCAAAGCACTTTGGTGTCTTATGCAGGTTTGCCCACTTTTCCTGTTTTTTTACCTCGATATACTGAGAGGGCAATTGCAGTGCGCTTTCTGGGGCTGCTCAAGTTCACTAAGTCCTTTGAATCCTGAAGGTAGGAAAGGATAGTAAGGCAGGTAATGAGACAAGTTAGTCTAAACTGAGTTGGCGAAGTTTAAACAGATGGTGTAACAAGACTCTCTTCCTGTCAATAAAAGCTATGCCAGATGAATTATTTCAGAAGATTGTGATATACCTTGTATACCTTCAGTATGCCTTGAAGTGTCAAAGCTGGTGAGTTACTGAGTTTGGTAGCATTTGGGGGAAAAACCCAGCTCAAAGTACTGTCATGTTTGGGACTGGTTCAGGAGAAGTCATGAAAGTCTCCATTCGTTAGTGGCTCCCATATTTGTGTTTCAAAAGCAGATGTGAATATTGGTTTTGCACAATATTTTTATGCAGCAAAAGCTGCACTCATACCCAAATGATGAACACAGGGCTTCATTTTCTCCCCCGAACTCGCTGTGTGTTAACCTCATGTTCACAAAAGAAAAAGTAACTTCACCAAAATCACGGGCTTGGATTTTTATTTGATGTGACAAGTGACAACAACAACAAAAACCTCAGCAACGCCTGAAGTTATGATGTGCGTTTGCTGTTACCCAGATAGAGCAAAGCAGAATCAGTGTGCAGGGTTTCATCAGTCAGAAAAAACGCTAGCAGCTTCTTTCTGAAGCTTTGAAACCCCAGAGGTTGTCAATCCTGTTACAAATTCTGCATGAAACATAAACAAGTAGTAGATCTAAAAGCAAAGTTGGGGACCTGCATGTGGAATATGCTATGGGCCATTTAACGTTTCTTTTTGTTGCTGCCTATTTCGCATTTCTCCTGAAAGCGGAAGGGCCACATCTCTGGCAGCATTACTGCTGCTCTGGTTTTCTTTATCAGGCATCCTTCTTCCCTCAGATAATTGCCAGCGAAGCATTGGGAACAGAACAACAAAATTCCGCAGCAAGCAACACCAAAACCCAAAGGTAAAATGTGGGCTGCAACCAATGCATTCAGCTTGGTGGCGAGTCATTTCCTTTCAGCTCCAATATCTGTTTTTAACTGTGAAGTTGTACAAAGTAGAACTAAATACTACTAAGAAGCTAGTGTCACAGCTAAGGCGTGATAAAGATGTAGACATCGAGATGTATACTGCCACGTGGAGCTTTGAAGGCCCAAATACTTGCTCCCCTTAAATATCATTTTTTAGAGGGCAGCTCAGCACTGGTCACTTATTTTAACTTGTTGCAATGGCCTTTGGAGACTCAGGGTCCAAATGCTTTGAAACAGATTTAAAAGTTAGAGCTCACAGCAGGGAAATGTGGCTAAGTGTCACAGTTCCTGTCCTCTCTTCCAGCTTTGTTTGGTTCTGCGCTATCACTGGCTGTAGGTTCAGTGATTTATTTTATAGAATCGGCAGTTTTCTAGTCGCTCTTCCTTTAAAGGAAATAACCTGATAATATAATGCCCCCTGTTTAGCAATGAGAAGGATTATGTGCTTAAAATATTCAGCTGAATAATACATACAAACATCTGACACTTGCCCTGCTCTGAGAGTAGGCGACATGCTTGTTTAACCATTTTGAAAATGTTAAAATGGCGAGGTAGAAATTAAAATGTCATTTTAAAATATTTGTATTTAACTTATCTGATTCAGTCCTTTTCTACATTTCCCCTTGGCGTATTCGAACCAGGGGTCACGGGAGCAGCCTGACACTGCGGGTACTTTGAACGATATCCTGAACATTGCTGGCATTTCAGCCTAATTAGTTGCATCCTATATTGTGATTTGTCTTTGATCCTTTGGGTTGCTGGCCCAGGCTTTTTTTTTTTTTAATCAATTTTTTATGCTCATCATTGTCTCATTTTAAATGTCAACAGACCAGTGCTTGTGCAATTGTTTTTTTTCCACTTCTTTTCTCCCCAGCGTCAGAAAATTTGACTAAGACTTTCTGCATCTTGGGCAGCTACGTGAGAAAAACACATCCGAGGCCAGATGAGCCCAGCGTAGTCTCATAAATGCAGGTCTTGAGCTCAGCCGGGTGGTTTTTCTAGCCGGTGGTCACTGGTCACTTGCCCACAGTTCCGAAGTGGGCTTTGAAACGGGCTTTTGGGCAGGCTTGTTTAATCACAAGTGGTTAAACATGGTTTATAGAGCAGTCTGCCCTGGGCTTCCTTGTGGGCTCCCTGCTGCTGCGAGGAGGCTGACGGAGCTTTCCCGGTGCCGACACGGAACGTGCAATCCGTGATCGCTGCCGGATCCCTCCGGAAGGAAACGCTGAGGCACCGGGCTGCCCCGCTGGGTCCTGGGGACTTGCAGGATTGAGCAGGTAAGTGTCGACCTGCAGCTTTGCTTTTCATGCTCCTCACTTGACAAAATCATGTGTCCCGTGAAGTCCCGGCACCTCCGGCACAACTGGGGAAAAGGGGAGAAGTGGTGGATGTGCGCACCTTGGCGCCGCTTCATCCGAGCCCATGGGCATTGGGTCTGGGCCTGGAAACCTCCTTCCAACACCAGCACCGAGGCAGCTGCAGAGGCAGAGACTGGTCCTTTCTGCCGCAGGGAGCAAGGGCATCCCGGCTGGTCCAGAGCCGGCTTGTGCGCAGACAGCATGGCCCGTCACCACTCGGTCCACACAGATTTACCCTGAGTTTTCCTCTTTAGGATCTAGGAGATGATTAGAAGCAGCTATAGTTGCATTTAATTGTTCGAGTTGTTTCACGTTTACACAAAAATATGTGAAATCACCCTACACATCTTCCCCCACAGGCTTCTGCTTTTCTAATGTGGCTGAGGAATTGTGCAGAAACAGGTGCAACACCTGAAATTCTGTTAATACGTTGTACTAGTTGTATGGAAGACATTTACGTTATTTTGTGGGACAGAAAGTAGCTATTTAACCTAGGATTGCCCTACACAGTGACTACTTATACAGTGCAAACATACTGCAGTGCAAATAACTATTCATACATGTGAGAAAAGGTTTGTAGCCTGAACAGTCACATATAATTAAGATTGTGAGGCGAAATTTGCCCTTTAGGGTTGCTCTCACTCTTCAAATGCCTGCGTTGCTGTCATTGTTTTTGAATTTCTGCTGTAAAGAAAAGTTTAGCGCAGGTGCCAAATGAAACTAAGTGGATTTAAATTGGAAACACACAGTTTTGTCATCACTATTTATTGCAATACATGCCAATGAAAATTGCACTTTTGCCGAAACTACAGGTGAAATCTGAAAGGTCATGCACAATATTGAGCTAAGAAAATGTCATACTTTAAACAGTGCTATGAAGAGCATAAAACCAGATGAAAGCCTGTGTAGCTTTTCTGTGATCAAAAAAGATGATTGAAAGTCATGGTTTGGACACGTCAATCTTGCTGTTGTTTGGCAATGTTAGGTGAGTCGCTGGTAAATGTAATTGTTTTGCCAATAGCTTTGAGGAAAGAAAAATTACAGTTTAGAAAAGAAATGAGAAGCAACTTATGTGAAAGCCAGTCAAAATATAACTAAAGCTGCTGAAATTGGTTACAATATAAAATCTCCAATATATTTTTATTCCGTAATGTCATTTGAAGGGACCCTAAGACTGGAAATACCACCACTGAAATGAGAACTCTCACTCTGGCCTTCAGGACTCCCACCTGTGCCTTGATTCAAAATTAATGCTCTGACTTTTGGATGTGCAAGAGGTCTTCGCACCTTGTGGCATGCATTATGGATGGAGGGAGTTTGGGTTAAAACACGCTTTCACGGTGAGGCACAGGGTATCTCCGGTTCTCTGCATCAAATTCAATTTAAACAAGACCTTACTCTGCTCCAAATAAATACACACCAGATGTATCTTTTATAAATATGAGATTTGCAGCATCCTGACACATGCCAATAGTTTGAAGCCTGTGCGTGCTTCATTGGGGCATGAAAGCCCCATCCATTCACTCAGCTGTGACGTTTTGCAATAAGCAAAATTTGAGTGTTGTCAGCCACTTGCTGTTCAACTTTATTGGCTTGCAGTGCCTGATGCTCTGCGTTGCTTTTGGAGGTGTCAGCTGTATTTAATTCTCAGGCAAATAGAACGGGGAAAAGGAACTTTGACAAAATTCCCTGGGTTTCTACGACATTACAAATGTAACGTTTGTCCTGCCATAAGAATTACAGGAGACTTGGGGCTTAGGTTAAATAAAACACAGCTGAGAAAGTTTTGGCACAATTTTCTAAGATGGATTTCTGTGTAAAACTCGCATGGTTAGATCATGATTATCCGTGTTAATTTCTTGGCAGGACCAGGTCCTATAGTGTTCAGGTGAAAAACAATAGTGAAACAAGGGCCTGGTTTTGAGGTGTCCTCAGGTTTGGGCTTAAGGAGTAGCACTGATTTAAGCAGAGATCAACTGCCCCAGGGATGTTGAGCCACAGTGTCCTTGGTCCAGCTTGGGTTGCCCCACAGTAATTTGCGTGTTTGAAGAATAATTGTGCTTTTGCTTATTTAAACTTCTGGAAAACAGGAAATTAAATGGTTATGTATAAAGAGCTACTGATCTCTAATGTAGGCGGTGGGCGATCCTCTCTGGGAATAGGCGATAGGGTAATTTTGACTGATACGTACCTAGAAAAAGGGGGGAGAGAGAATTCCTAGACGCAGCGTGTTGGGATAAACATCCTCCTGTGGTGAGCAGAGCCAGTCGGTGTGGACGTGGTCAGGGGATGCTGCAGATGACAGTGCTGAGGCTGACAGCCCTGGTCTGCAGCAGGAACCACTTGCATCTCGTAGCTACATAAGGAAAATGCTTCTTGATCACTTGATCACAAACATCGAATTTGTTGACTTTTTAAACTGCAAATTTAGATCTGGCCTGGGGATAATTTTCTTTGTAAATGCCTAATCAAATAATCCCATAAAGCAAAAAATGTAGGTTGCCTGTGACTTTCTCTAATTCCTATTTTTCGTCATTTTGAGTCTGCACGCAGCAGCATAGTAATATGATCGTGCCATCTAATCTATTAACATACTCTGCACATATCAATAGGGAACAGATAATTTTATGTAAGATGGAGAAGACACACAGTGTAACAGTACACTAATTCTTCTGAGCTGGAATAATCTTCCTGGAGCTGTGTCTTTGTTGCTGAACAGTTGCTGGTTTTCACTTCTTTCCAGGGGGAAAGTGAGGAATGGAAAGTGAAGTAGGTTGTTGTTTTTTCCTACCTATATACAAGTTTTTTTCCATTGTCTCTAAAATTTAATCCAGAAATTCAAATCACTGGACAAAGCAAAGTGACTTTTCAGAAGCTTCCTTAGTCTGGTTTTATCTTTCACTGAGAACTTTCCTTCAGGTTCGTTGTCTGCGCAAACCGACTTCCATCTCCTTTCTCTCTTCTGTCCTTTGCATCTTGATCTTAGATTCATAAAATAATTTAGGTTGGAAGGAACCTCGTGAGGTCATCTAGTGCAGCCTCCTGCTGAAAGTGTGGTAACTTCAAAGTTGTATCTTTATTATATCCTCCTACTTCTTTTTCTGAAATGATTTCATTTCAGATTTTCTTTCTCCAGCTCTGCTATTCACTAAAATTTATATCAATTTCATTTGTCTTTTTAGGTCATACAATGTCTTTGTGTACTTACTTGTCCTCTTAATCTCACAAATGACTGTGCATCTTTGCCCACGTTGCCATCCTTTCTCAGAAAGTGGCCTTGTTTTGGTGTCTTCAGTGTTGTTTTCAGTGTGCCTTATGGGAAATGGGCATGAATCTGTACAAACAGCTTGTGCTCTCATTCTCACACAACATTCTCCGTTGTATTTTTGCTTCTCAGTGTCTCACTCGGACTGTACACTCCTTGAATCGAATTTTTCTTTCTCAAATATGTAGGTATCTTTCCAGAAATGATAATGCTTAGCACATAGCTAGGGCATTGTGGCACGAGATAAATGCTAGGCTAAAGTGAAAGTTCAATTATAGGTTACTGTAACTGTTACTACATGATGCCATAATTCACAGAGATCTTCCCTGAATCTTACTGTCATATTTTGGAAACTTTTTTTCTTTCCTTACTTGCTGTTGAATTCTCTGCATTTAAGTAACATCTCTAAAATAACGACTGAATTCAAAATAATAAGCTTCAGTAGGAAAGCTGTAAGTTGGACTGGAATAAAATCTGTGGTGCATTTATTCTGCTTTTTAACATTCTGCTCTTTTAATTCAGTTTGAATCCTACCATCCACTCACATTTATTATAGTGCCTTGTTTCGAGAGAGATCTGTAAGGACTGCAAAGAAAACAAAATGTGCTTATTATCGTAGTTACTGCCTAATCGCCTACCAAGGAAATAAATGTGAATGAAACTGATCTTCAGCAGTCCCTTGAGGGCTTCTATCACAATGAATTATGAATTGATCATTAATTAAAATGATCCGTTCAATTCTTGGGTACTTAGTGTGTGTACTTTATTATGCTACTCCCAGAATCACCATCTGAGGTTTGATGCCCGTATAGCTGCGATGTTACACAACTGGAGGGACAAACGGTTTGAACTGCAGGAAAAGCAGAATATCGTCAGCTTTCTGCTGTGCTGCATCTGCTCTGCGGGAAAAACGCTTTTACTTTAATTTCTTGATGGCATGTGAAAACTAGAGGGGTTTCTGCCTACAGTTTGCCTCTAAAATTGAAAAAGAAATGTGAACTGTGTGTATTTTTGGCACATCCTTTTCTGCTATAATAGTCATTCTGATTTTCCAAAGTTTACTTCATTATAAGATTTCTCCCATTTTCTCTATTATTCCCTTATCTTTTGTACAATTTTGTCTTTTTGAAAAACTAATTGCAACATTTTTAGATTATGAGGTAGTTAAACAGAATCATCCCTCTTTTAAAAGAGGAAAATTGAGGCACAAAAAATTATTTGACAAATATATTGATCATGAGATCATGAGCACTGCGACTTCCTCGGTATTTCCCTGAATGCCAATTCTTCCTTTTTCCTGGTGTTTTCCCATGGCTTTGGGAAGCACATTTATGAGTTGGATTGCTGGTTTTGCAGCCAGTGTATACATACAACATAAGAAGCAACAGTGGTAGAAATGGTCATCAGGTAGGACTGTAACGAAGCAGTGGCCGTAGAGGAAGTGCTTGAGATCTGCTTGGGGTGTTTAGATTTCAGACCTGCCTAGAGGCCCCGGTTACGTCCCCTGGGCATTTTAGAGCCTGGGCTTTTATACATAGAGAAATGTGACTCTGCTGATGGAGCGGGAGACTTTTTCTATAAAAAGTGGTGGAGCAGTGGGCAAAATGAGAGAACTGGAGGAAAGAAAACCCATTAAATTTGAAACATTTATTTTCTTTGTGGAGCATATTTTTTGTCAAAACTTCCTTTTAATCCCTGATTAGAGAACGAAAGTGGATATGCTGAGACGCAGCTCTATTGCTAAACCCCTTTGCAACAGAATTAAATTGTCTTTATAGTACAGGCTTATTTGATTTATCTGCGTTGTCTGCAGCAGTGATTGCTACGCAGTGAGAGGGAGACACAAATGAGAAGCTGTTACTCATGCTGCATCTGACGGACAGGCACTTACACGTATCCCAGAAGCCATTACAGCCGGTAGTGCCTCCTGCTCGTCACCAAGGCGGAAATTTCCAGTGCAAATAAAATTGTCCTTGGGCACGTTGGTCCAAAACAGTGATAATTGGCATCGGTTCACTTAAATACTACGGTAATCCAAACGTTGTTCAACTTAAAAGAAAAAAATACTGAAAGTCCAAAGGCGTCGCCATCTTCAGATGGGTATTCCTGGTGTGTGGATCAAAATGAACATATGGAACATATGTACACGGTCCTGCTCCTGCCCTCCGCCAGGACACAGGATGCGGCCTCCTAGATGAGTCTTTCCATGGGCGGAGGCTGCACCATGTTCCACATCTCCACGCGGGATCCCTCCTTCTCCTGCCGGCTGGGGCTGTAGGTGCCTTGAGTCGCCCGCTTGTTGGCGGCGACGACTGACACCACCACGGCCAAGAGCAGCATCGACAGCAAGGCCAGCGTTACCGAGCCCACCGAGGTGAATATGTGCGAGATCAAGTCCGTTGTCACCTAGGAGGATTGAAGTAATCGCAATGTAATTCATGTTAAAAGAATACGGAAACACGCTCGAGGTACCATGAAAGGAGAACAAAAATTTTCCTAGGACTGTGCAAGAAAGAGCTGCTATTGAAGTACCATTTTTGGAAGTAAATTAGCCCCTCCAGATTTTATACTTTGGACTCTGCTCTCGTGCTATGAAACATACAAGGCAGAGCTGGATTAATTTCAAGTGATGACTCACTTCATTTGACAACTTTCTGTCTGAAAATCATCTATGAGCTGGTATGTCTGTGGCCTGCGTAGCAGTTTGGCAGTTATTTCCTTGATTATCTGAATAGTAATTTGTTTGTGATTGCCTGGGAGCAGGTTAGTGCTAGTCTTTACTACTGCAAGTCAAACATGAGCTGTTTTGACTGGGTATTAGTTAAAGTTCTGTTTCTCCTGTTGGAGGATTAAAATTTCTAAGAATAGTTGTACTTACATATTCAAAATTTACATTCAGTAAATATTTTTGTAAAACACAGTATTTCTACAGACATTCCTGACAGTAGACTTTTTTTTTACTAGCATATTGCATGAATGCAATGAGATCCCTTTAGTGAGGAAGCAGTATATTCTTATGAATGTGTTTTAAGGTTTTCTTCTAGCTGCTCTTCTGCCTATAGGCTTTGTACCTTACCCTACAGAAACACACGGAATGCAGCATGGGTGTAAGGACGCTGGAATTTTGTTCTTTAGTCAGGTAACAGTAGGAAACACGATAATGCTGGAAGTCATGGTGTATAAACAAATCTTTCATTTAAAAAACAAAAACAAACAAACAAACTTGAAAACACTAGACCAGAGAAACCTTACAGTTTGTAGATGATTGTTTTGTACGTATCTATACATATGCTTTTATAGGCAGAAAATGTTTCTGGTGATGGAAGCCAGATGGAAGTGATGCGGTTACTGTGGTCACTACGGACGGAAGGACCTGGGAGGAATGGAACCGCGGGGCAGATTCTGTCATCGTCTTCTGATTTACATTGCAAGTGACAACCGAACTGCCGGGTGAATGTGCGCTGGAGGCTGAACTTTCAAATCCCCAAATATTTAGAAAGGAGAAAGCAGATCAAACCCCATTTTCCAGTCACAAGCTGCATCTTGCAGGATACCCAAGAGACCTGACGCTGGGCATCTCTGAGGAAGGGCAGGTGTAGTCCTGCGTGCAGCAAGGAGGTACCACTAGAAGAAGACCTGATTTCTGTGGAATTGCCCTGTCTCCCTTGTTTGGACACGTGCTGCTCACATTCTTTTCTGGTAGAATGACAGCGCTGGAGGAAAAATGTTAAATCTATCCCTCCGCTTTTATTTTTTTTCTCCTCTCCACCTCCCCACTGATATAAAAGGTCCTGCTCTAATATTAAAAGCAAGTTTGGCTCAGGGATTCTCTCTAGGGGATGCATGACTGGCTAGGGTATTATCTTCATCTGTCCTTGATGACTGAATATAGGGTTGCTGTGATAGTTTAAAATATTTTTTCCCTAATAGAAATAATCTATGCCGAGTGATGCGACTCCAACTCTGAAACAAGGTGACGTGAAACATGTTGGTCTACAAAGCTGTAATGGTCTGGGAAGGTCATTTCATCTTGAGACAGTGTTACAGCTATATTTGAGGTATGAGGGCTTTTTTACCCCCATATTCTGTTAGACTTTAAGACCCTTATTCCAGTTCTCAGGCTGAAAATCTGTAATGAAAATTTTATTCTCAAAAGCTCTATATTATTTTCATCATACACTTTGGGAAACTGAGGAACAAGATAGTCTACGTTAGCTGCCCTGAAAGCTGAGCTGAGCTCTGTGAACCAAGTTCCCCTCCACTGGCAAAGGGACGGTATTTCTGTCTCTGATTTATCAGCAATCTGAACTTATCCTTCCTTTCTCCCAGCCCATGTTCTCATAATATCTGTTGTAAGTATATCTGTATCTGTGAAGAGTTTTTCATTTGTAGTGTCTTCCAAATTAATTTGATTTTATTTTTAAAGACAAGTTTTATGCAAAGGAGATAAGGACAAAAAATCCTCTGAACTTTAAATTTTTTCTTTTTGGCTCAGCTAGTTTCATTTCAAAACTGATTTTTTTTTTTAAGTAATTATTTAGTGTTGGTTCCTTGGTTTGTTTTGTAGATAAACACATGTTTGGATAAGAAGGGCTCAGTTCATAAGACAAAATTCATCAGCATTTATCAACTTTTCATATTTGTTTCTTTTTCCATGAACAAGTGTTCTCCCAAAGAGTAAATTTATAGCAAGTGAATATTAGGGATTTGCCATATACAAATATTTCCACGGGTTCCAAGTGTGTCCCTGGGCTGTGAAAGGAACCACATATTGCACTGCGAATAACCGATCAGCCTCCCTTTCAGCACTCCCACGGAAATACCCCTGATTCCGGGTGCAAGACAGAGACATCAACGCGAGCTTCAAAACACAGGAAACTGCCGGGCCCTGGAGAATTCCCTTCCCGTCGCTCGGATGCGGCCGGCGCTCAGCTCGGCAGCTGCCGGCGCGCGCGGCCCCGACGCCGCTCGTGGGGTTATCGCTTCATTCGCGGCGAGGAAACCTGGTCCTGCCGTCCAGATTTACTGCCCCCAAACCAAAACCATTTGCTAAAGTAACGAGGGGCGACTGGCTTGAGCGGGCATAATCCACGTCAGAAGGACTTGGAGAGCTTTGAAGGCATGGGGGGATCATTGGAGCAGCTGAAGAAAAGCCATTAACTTGATTAAAAAGCCTATAGATGGAGTGAGTATATTTCATTGAGGATTTACAACTGTCTTATCAGAAAATTATTCTGTTAAAGATTGAGCTCGAATAAGAATCTCAATTCGGTCAGAAATCCAGTCAGTCAAACATAAGTCTATTATAGTAAAATACACTGATAACCCCAGCTTGGGGGTCTACTGTTTATTTTCAACAACAGCAAAGTGGCCATAAATCTATAGACTGATTTTGTTCCAGTGTAACAATGCAATCCCAATGTAAGTACCTTAAATTAGCAGCACATTAAGTCCCTTTTTCTGTGATTTTTTTTTTCACCTTCCCAAGCAAGCAGCTATTGATGGTCCTCATTTAATCTGTAAGAAGTAGCTGCTCTGCCCCTATTAGACACCAGTCACTCGGTTTCAAGAGTCGTGGTGACTTAGTTGTGGGGCTGCTTATTTGAAATGCAGTTTGGGCTCCTTTGAACAGATTGTTGTTCAGCTAAATACTGCACAGGCCTTTGGAAAGGAGAGGCTAATTTTCTAATTCTGGGTATACCAGCTAATTGCATTAACTGCCCACTTTATCCTGGTTTTCTTAATAAATATCTTCATAGCAGAAGTATGAAGATACTTCTGTTCATATGGGCACTTATATGATGGTTGTACTTTTACACGTTATTGATCAGGTAATTTTCTTTTGTCTATACCAGCATATATAACAGTGTGTTAATTATTTTCTCTCCTCCACTTTTGATAGCTGTGGCAACAAGGAGGCTTATGGGGCTTGTAGGGCTTGTGGATTTTGCACTGTCTGTCCCTAGTGAGACCCTGTTCCCAGCTCTTTATCCTTCTGTCCACCACATGTTTTCAGTGTATTTTGTGGGCTTCAAAGATGCATTTTCTATGCCTCTCACATTGGACAGTCATTCTTGTTGTGTCTCTATATGAAGGAAGTTGTATTCCTAGACAGTGTGATATCTTCTACATTTTAAATATTATTTGTAATGAGCTTCAGGATTATCTGATAAAATAAATATTTGCATTCTCTGAAACTGGGAAACGGAGAGAGAAAGCCTGTCTATAAAGACCCCTACACGGTTGTGCTCAACAAGTCCAGCTCATACAAGGACAAACTCCCCAGAGCCCGACCATGACAGACAGTCATCGACACCCCGTCGTGATCCAGCACCAACCTCGGGGCAAGCGTTCTCCTTTGGACGTGATGTACCAGACACACAGTTCTGTTAATGAAATAGATCCCTAAGTGTATTGGCAATAGGGTAATTTCATGCATACGAGGTCTGAGTGCAAGACTGAAGATGATGTTTAACAGCGGGTGTTTTCTGATTCTGACCTGTGCAGTAGATGCACGGTATAATGCATACAAAGGCAACACCCCTTCAACAACACGCTAGGTAAGTAACCTTTTTTTTTGTTTTCTATTTTTTAATGAATATTTTTGCCTCAATGTAGTTTGAATAGTTTGTCTTGAATAGTTTGAATGGATTCCTGGAAAACATCACACCTTATCTTTTGTAAATGTGTTTTTGAAACCAAAGCATAAACACGGAATTATTGATGGCAGCTCTAGCGATAAATTGATCATCTGAATTAACTAGTTATAGACTGGAAGAATGCAGTCTGTCTTGTCAAGGAGGAATTGTTTTCATCTGTGGAGTCCTGTTTGGAAAGGGCTGAGACCTCGGATTAGCTGGGCTGGCGAGGAGAGCAGTGCTGCCTAGGAGAGTCTCGCAGCCCTCCTTCTTATTGAAATCCCCCTCTTGTGACACCATATAAGTTAATAAGGGCGTTTGCTCTAGTTATAATGGAGCAAGAAACTGAAAATTTAGGTGGGACACCCTAAAATTTTGCAACTGATTATAAAGCAGGCTTCAGTTAAAACAAAGTTGCTATCCAAGTTGTCCTTATCTTACCATCAGATCACCTCCTTTCCTTTCCAAATCAGACTGCAAGATCCTCCTGGCTCGCTTGGAAACAGTGCAATGCATATATCAAAACCCATTACTCCATCAGGTGCTTTTGGAGTAGCAAACTGCGCTGCTGCTGCATGTAGCTTTCAAACTCCAAAGCTCATTTTTAGGAATTCCTCTCTAAAGAACAGGCTACCCAAAGTAACGATTTCTGTGACTCTATTTGTGATGTTGTTGCCTGCCTTGTTGTATAAACTGTTTAATGGAAGTGGTGCAGCTCAGATGATAGCGGAGGTGCTTAGCAGGATGGCATGGTCTGTCCGAGGCAGAATTAGTGCTTGGTGTTTGGCTCCTGAACTGAACTCGAGCTCAGTCCTGGCCATGAGAAAGTCCTTAGCGACATGTGTGATTGTAAACAGTCCCCTAAACTCAATACTCCCTATTCTGCTGGATCAGTATCTCACAGGAGAGAACTAAGAGCTCTTCCTCCCAGACAACGGCAGGATGGATATCCGCAGAGCAGTGATTTGGCTGGCAGTTTGGGAGCGAAGCTGTCATTAAGCTGTGGGCTCCTTGATAACGTTTCTGCAGCAACTGCCAGTGCTAATTTTGTAAGTGTGCTCCGGCTCGTTTTAAGATCATCGTGTTGGTGCCGCACAGATTAAGTGTGCAGCTCCAATGTGTTGTTATGAGATGCCTTTTGAAATTCTCCTGACAGCCTCTGGTGTAAAAACTTAACCATCTGCTGCCATCTGAAAGGATGAGAGAGAAAATCTATAGCTGGTATAAACCCAGACAAACCATGCCGAGGAGGAATTTGTCCCAAAGCTGCTAAGTCACAGACAAAACAAATAATATGACAGTGTTTTAGTAAAGGTGTCAGTCTCCAGGGTGCATCATCCCCTTTCAGTTTGGGAAAAGCTTTGGGGTATCATATATAATTATTGTACATGGGTAATAGTATATCAGGTGCTGTCTCTCCACAGGGTATACCTGCTTTACAGGTTTGAAACACGGGTAAATCCTGGGGATGGATTAAAGCCCTGCCAGACAAACATCCTGGGAGGAAGGTAGTATTTAAAAACAAAAGATTATTGCTGTAAGTAGTAACTTCCTATCACTGCCCTGTGTCTAGCTGTTTTGAGTTTCACTACGTTCATATATTTGCCCTAACAGTAATGACTCTTGGAAAGGGGCTTGGAGCACTGGTGGCAGTGACCTTTGAGGAGGAGGAATGTCCCTGCTGTCATGGGAGGAGAGCAGCGAGTGGAGCGGCTGATGGGTGAAACCCAAAAAGAAGGGGAGAAGAGCAGGAAAAAGGTGCAACAGTGCTGGAGATCTGGGACAAGAGGTGGAGAGCGCCGCAATGGACAGCGAAACAGCTGAAATGATGAGAAAGAAGAGTGGATTTAGAAACTGCTTTCTTTGTAGACTTTGTAGGTGTTGAGGAGAGCAGTGTGTGGAGGGTGATGCTGCCACATCGAAGACGGGGCTGGGAACGGGCTGGCAGGGCTTGCTTTCGCATGCAGGAACTGGGCAGGGAATGGTAACACGTGGTATCAGCGTTACATGAGGGGCAATATTATGCCATTTCCAGTGCAAGCTTTTGACTTCATGAATTCTATACATATTCTGTGACTCTACATCCTGATCTTTTCTGTATTAGGGTAAAACATGAGAAGTTTTGCTGAGGTATTTTCATCCCGGCAGTGCAAACCTTGCTGGGGTGAATATCTGCATATTGTTTCCCCTCCCCGCTCTGTGCCCCCAAGCCCTAATTCCCCCCAATTCCCACTTCCCTGCAGCAGCTACTGCAACATGTGGTGAAATTCCGTCCTCTTCCTGCAGGAATAAGAGGCTGCCGTGTCCAGCCGCACAGAGTGAGGGGGTCTGTGGTGCACGGTGTAGCTGGAGCTGAGCTAGATGCCTGTTCTACTTCCTAACTGCAACATACTTCGCATCCCCTCGCATCCTCTGCTCGTCAGCTTGGCTGGCAACCCCAAAGATGTCCCATGAAGTTGTCCCTCCTGCTTGGTGCAAAGCGTCTGCAAAACAGCCATGTGTTGCTACCTAGCACTAACAGGATGCTGTCAAGTGGTGAGGAAATCAGGAGCTATTGGGCTGTTTCACACTGTCAGACAACAAGGTATCACGCCAACAGCTCCCCTTTGCTGGGTGCAGCACTTAGATTGCAGCCATCTCCTGCTTCCAACTGTAAATATTAATGGTGCAAGATAGACCTTTACTGGCTGCATGATACTTGCCTTAGCACAGTACATGACACTGTCACTTTATTCAGCTAATTATATTCCTTGATAACAACTTTGGTTATGTTTTTATCCTGCTGGCTTTTTTTCTAGTAGAAAGTTAGAGAGAATTTTTATTACATTTAAGCTTCAGTAGAGATGTTGGGAGAAATGCATACTTGAAAAGTATAAGTGAAATTTTTGAATATGTGTGTATATGTATATACACACACACATATACCTCTATGTCCATAAGTACTCTTTGAAGCCCCATTTTAATCTTGATCCAGTGAATTTATTGTGTTGTTTGGCTCATTTGACGAGTGAACCTGCTCCTGTCGATAGGAGCGTGTGGGTCTTTCTCCACCTGTGAACCTTAACTCTGTCCTTATGGATTCTCAGTCAGGAACTTGCTGTTATATCTAGTCACTGTAGAAATATTAACAGAATTCAACAGATTTGTGTCTGAATGTGATCTAAATGAGGCCTAATGCAATAACTGCTTTTTGATATATCTGCTGAAGGTGGAAGTAGTTTATGGGGTCTATTTATATGATATAACCAACATAGTACATGAAGAAAAGGACTCAAAATGCTTTACAGTGGTCTCAACTTCCTATTCCATGCTTTTACCTTGCTGCCACCTAAAGATAAATATCAGAAAACACACTGCAATTCAGATTAGGGAGATTTACCCTAATGTGCTAGGAAGAAATTGCAGCCTGGTCAATGTCTGCCTTTTAGGCAGATTTCCTGCACTTCCAGAAGATTTTCTTGAAGATCGTACTTAAAAGGGGGGAAAAACCTGCTGGTTCAGCTACCTGGGCTCGTCTCTGCTCCTCGAGGACAAGGTGTGTTGACAGGAGGGCGCATCTGCTGCGACTGCAGCCAGACGATGAATTCAGACCTTCAGTTTCCTTGGTGGAGCCTGGAGGATCACTGCAAGGAGCATTTCTTATGGGAATCAAATCAAAATTCGTTGTTATCTGCGGACGTAGGCTCTTGCTGTGCCTTTTCAGTTCTGCCTCTCTCAGATACCGGCATCATCGCCTGCTCAGAAACAGTTGTCTAAGCATCGCTCTGCTTAAGCTCTGTTCCTCATAGCCTCAGTCTTAACTAGCCCTAATGTGGGAGGCTGAGCGGTCGGGCACTCTCCCAGGGCAAACGCTGTGGGGCAGAACAGGGCCAGGCCGGCGCCTGTGGGGAATTCTGCTGAATAAGGATTGCTCGAGGGCCTTACTTTGGTTTCAAGTAGTCCGAGAGACCGAAGCGATTTGTCTCCATCATTCTCATCATCTGCAATTGCCTCAAACCAGCGAACGACCCATTTCTTTGGAGTCAGCACTCAAATCCTCCGGCGGCGGGGGCAGAGCAGGTACCGCTGTCCGTCCTTGTTCACCTACAGTCACTCTGAAGTCTCCAAGATTTTTGTTTTATGGACGAGAATTAGCCATGCACATCTACAAACAAAAAGCATCTGACAGCCACCAAAAGCAAGTGAAAAAGAGCGTGGCATGAAGCTGGAGCTAAAGAAAAGGCTGCTCCAGACTGCAGCACAACTTGCTCATTGGAGTTGTCCTGAGTACTAGAATAACCAGAAGTCTGTGTAAATATCAATAAACTTGCGACTTTGTGAATGTTGTGATATATGCCAAGAAATGACTTGTTAAATAATCAAGCATCCAACTTCAGGAAAGATTTTTTTCTGTACTTTATACTAACAGTGAGCTCAATTTTCCATGTTAAATTGTGGTACGATTGAAATAATTTGTATTTTAATGTATACTCATATAAAATGGATGTCAAGTTCATTCTTATTTGGAAATTAATTACATAAAATTGGTTATGCTTTTTACTGAAAAAACACAGTTTTATTGAGGTTGAGATGCAGGAACTAGATTAAGGCTAGCAACACTGAGCAGTTACAAAAAGACGGAGGGTTTCTAGTTTCTGGTTCCCCTCTTAGGAGTGTTTTGGAAGAAGGGAAAGTTGTCACGACCCAGGAAGTTTGGATTCAGACCTTTCTCAAGGTGAAACATGTTGTTTTGGGTTTCTGAGTCGGGTCGGCTCTTTTTATGGGAAGCGTGTGTGCAGACCTGGCGCCTTCTGCGGCGCGGGGAGGTAGGTGAGGACTGAATAGAAACATCAGTTCTTTGCTGATCCCTATCGGAGAGGTTTACTATGTCACAGACTGCTGCTCAGTGATCCTTGTGCCAGGAGTGGTTTATTTTTTGAAGTGTCATGGTTAAAATGCGATAATTTTTGGCAGATTGTGGTCTCTTCTCCCTCTGTTCAGCTCCCAGTGGAGGACAACACGGTGACAGTTCTGTACCTTACAGATGTGGCATAAATGTTCCCTTAAATGATTAAGATGTTGTTACTGAGCTAAGATACGGCCCAGGAGTTCACTGCTGCCCTAATCTGGTGATTTTTACAAATCCGTTGTATTTAATTTTCCTCTTTGTGTCATTTCCTTTCCCTCAGCTTCACCATCTACTTCTCTGCCGGCTCCAGCACCTCCTTTCCTGGTGGGTGTGAGGAATGCTGTGCAACACCAACAATACTAAGGTTTTTAGGGAATCACCTCTGCTCTGGATTATTCGCATGTCCTCATGAACTACCGAGCTTCTCTGGCAGTGTCACATACTGAAGGTAGGGCCAAGGGAATTGTATGAACATTACAATCTCCAAATGTGTAAAAAGTGACAAAATAGGCCAGCATTTACTAGTGGGTTTACGCCTCTCATGAAAAGTTTGTTTCATTTTCCTGATGAACCAAGCATATGCTTTTATCCTGAATGAGTTTTATGTTTGATTAAGGGAAACAATGCAATGAGGAAGAACAGAGGGCAATCTCTGTGGCACGGCCCTGCTGCGGGGCGCGCTGCCCTCGCTCACAAAATGTCGTCTCTGAGAGGGAAGAGCCACCCCCAGAAGAGTTACCCCCAGTGTCGTTCCTCCCGCGTGCAGGAGGAGCACACCGATGCTCTCATCTCGCCGAGGAGTTTGATCTGGCCCTCAGATCTGGGCCAAATCAAACGGAATTGGCCGTGGAGCGGCTGTGACTCAACAAGTATCAGGCAGGTTTATTATGTTCCGACCACACATCCCTTTCCTGGAGATTTGGGAAAAAGCAAGCAGGGAGATGAAGCGTTGTCAGAGGACTCTGAGCAGTGCAGCTGCACGTCTGATTTTGCCTACAGACTGGTGCTTCACGGAGCGCCGAGCGCGCCGTCCCTCAGGGGCCGCGAGCCGTGCGGCACGGACGGGCTGCACGCGCCGCGCCAAGGCGCGCGGCTCTCCCTTGGCCTCCGAGCTCGCTTCTGCCCCTCGTTCATGTCCAACAGCCACTGTCCTGGTCCCGTAACCATGGGCAATAGGAAAAATCCTTCCATTTGCTTAAGCTACAGATAGGTTGGACTGTAAACTGTTGGTGTGCTTGAGAACCACCACAGTTCCTATGCCAGCGCTCCACCGTGTCCAGCAAGAGCCACGCGTGTCTGCAGCGGCACAACATCTGCTCGAGCTAAACAGTTATGAAGGTTTCTGAAGGGCATAGCTGCTGGTTCTTGTGTCCTTTCCACTACATTACGGCAGTGCCCGCCTCTGTGTGCAGGCTCCTTCCTCTTGGAAAGAGAGTAATCTGCTCTCCCAAACATCGTTTGGATAAATCTGAGGACTTGTTTTTGATGTACGTGTAAGTACAGAGAATCTCAGATATGGATGTAACGAGCTCTGCCTCTCATTTAATTGCCTCTGTGTATCAAACCAGATAAATATCCCTGATCATTTGAAACTAAAGTATTTATCAGATCTTCAAGAAAAGGAAATTATTTTTATTGCTCCTTTTTATGGAAAAATATTCTAGAAGCTCAGTAAAGTGTGCAAAATTTTTCAGACATTTTTAGGAATTAAATTTCTTAGCAAGAAATTTAACTGAAAAGGGCTCTGCCAAGGACATACTCCACAGGCAGAGTTCATCAAGAGACACACAGGTTGATGAGCATGCCAGCCTTGTTTTAGCTGGAAACATTATAGTTCATAGGCCTTGGAGACAGTACTCTTAAGTATGTGATTATCTTCTGAGGTATTAATGTACTAGATGTATGCAAGATGTTATTCTGAGGTGATATATTGATGGTATTAATGAGCTGTAGAGCTAACTCAGTGTAAATAAAACAGTGGTTGGGTTTTAGGTTCATGGTTCCCATTTAGGCACCTGGATGAAAGAGGGCGAGTTTTCCAAAGAACCTAAGCTGCAGCCTTGGAAATTTCCTTCTGCTGTACCTGGCATTCTGTATATAAAGCAGATCCAGGGTACAGGAAACCACTGGTCTTTCTAAGGGTAATGGCAGTGAATGAGCTTACTCTGAAGCCAATTTGATCCTAATCCTGCAGGAAACTCCATATAAAGCCTCGTTCACATCTGTATTCTGGTGACCGGGACAAGCACTGGATCCCCAGAGATTGCTGCCAACCTGGACTCACTGTGAGTAAGTTACATTTATTTTTCCAAAAGCATTCAGGTGAAAGCCTGGGCTGTATTTTTTAGCTTCCAGGTGAGGATGCATTTTTCTTTTCTTTAGGAGTTTTTGGTCAGTTAAGCTAGTTGTGATTTGTGGGTTTATAGCAAGTTTATAGTCTTCTGTTTTTTTGGCCAAGTTGAGCGGAAAATAAAAAGCATCATCTTATATACCAGTGAAACACACAGGTGATTAGTGCCTGCTGTTGGGGGAGCACTATGTTTTGGTATTTTCAGGACCAACATCCATATTTGTGAAAATTTCTGAAAATTCACCACTGAACATCACTTCCTTGGGAAATACCAAAACAAGACTTTCTAATATTTGCAGCAAAATAATCTTCTCTCATGTTGCATTTTAAAAAGCACTGTAAATGCAAATGTGAAGTTTAGACACTAAATCATTGCAATAACCAGAAGTGCCAGAACTACCAAATATTGGGTTCATGTCTGAATAGTGCTTAGGAGGAGTCAGAAGTACCTTTCATCTACCAAGATGACTAGGAGACAGAAGTAATTATGCCTTCTCTTACCAAAAAAAAAGTGAAAACATTGATTTAATATCTGAGTTAATTGTTTCAAATTTCCAGAATCCCTTCCGTAGTTACTAAGCCTGCTGCTTTACTGGAAAATAGAAAAAAAATAGAAAAAAATATTAATTCTCATGAATTCTCTATGAGAAAAAAAGATGTAAAATGCAGCGTCTGAAGAGTGCACGCTTGGAGTACATGACTTTGTTATAAAATGAGCAATGCCTGAAGTAAATGCCCATGTGATGTGAATGCGAGTCTACAGGGATAACACGAGAAGGTGAGGAAGAGGGAAGCGGTGCCACTGCAGCATGCGGGGTGGCGCACGGACAGAGTGCGTTATTCTGAATGCTGAACGTGTTCGGTGAGTCCAGAGCGCGGCTCATCCCTGCACTGCAGGGCGCTGTGCTCTCTAGTGTCATCTGAGCTCCCTTTTCTGCTTATTTTTACCATGCACATTAAGTATTCAGCTGCTTTTCGCTGATGTGTGCAGTAATGCAGGGCCTCGTGAGGAGCCCTCTTGTCTTTTCCTGCTAAGACGTATTAGATAACCTTATTGTCGTTGCATCCTAATGTTACAACACTTTAAATATGTTTCTTGTGAGATTCATTTAAAATTGTTAGTTAAGTCCTGTGTTTAGAAGAGAGGCTAGCAGAAGATAGCAAAGGATATAAGGAGGCTGTTCTGCTCTGGGGAAATAAATAAATAAATAAAAATGGCACTGTGACATTTTCAATGACTTCCAGAGCAGAACTGCTCATTTTACAAATCTAAAGATGTTTCTTCTTACTCCACATTTGACCTGGCACAGGAATAAAGCTGGCTGCTTTGTGGCTCATACAATCAACTGCTAAGGTTCTGCCATGATGTGTGATCCCCAATTACGTGAATGACATGAAAACAATAAATTCCAGGCTTTCTCCCACTTGCTTGTGCTGACTCTGCTAAGCTAATAAAAATAGCAAAAACTTATTTTGCTGAAGGAAATAAGATTATTTCAATAAACTAGCCTCAAACTGTAAGAAATTCATCTGTGCTGAATAGTGCTTTTCCCTCCCCGTAGTTCCATGGACGTAATGAGAGTTTTCTTGTAGGAAAGTGCTACTGAGGATAAAACCAGAAGTGCTGGAGAACGCCCTTTTATGCAAACTTTGTGTTAGTCTTTCTCAATAGGCTGCAGAGCCCAAGAGAAGAAGAAAAAGTCCCAGATGACCCCATCATGCTAGACCTGGCTGCGCCTGGCTCCCCGAGTCACAGGCAGCTTGGGGACAGGTTTCACCAGGAAAACTTGGAGCTGAGCCATTCTCAGTCATTCTCATTGACTTCCTTCAACCATACACATCAGGAAAGAGTGGAAAAAACAGGATGGGAGCAAACC
This sequence comes from Crypturellus tataupa, assembly GCA_034781795.1. Classification (NCBI taxonomy): domain Eukaryota; kingdom Metazoa; phylum Chordata; class Aves; order Tinamiformes; family Tinamidae; genus Crypturellus; species Crypturellus tataupa. The sequence goes on from JAWLRI010000779.1 coordinate 1,177,665, forward strand.
TACACTGAACTATCACAGAGAGAAGCCCTTTCACCAAATCCTCTCCCTTACAAATGTGTAAATTTCTTTGTGAATTTTGCATTTTCCTTTGCATTTGAAGAAATGGGACATCAGTCCTTCTCTTGCATCTCACCTCTTAGTGTTGGAAGTGTTCTCCCTTGCAGAGAAAAGACCTTTTTCTTTCCAATGAATATCCTAAAATTTTGCAGAATTGTTTGGTAACTTCAAGATATAAATTGATATGAATACGGGTATGCAGTATGAAACTGCAACTGGTGCAGTATGAAAACTAACCATCTGGAATGTATTTAGCATTAAGTAGCTCTGTATCTCTTGAAAAAACATACTTTTTATCTCTGTGCATATTAGCAAAACAGCCCTATAGAAGAGCAAGACAGAAACAGAGAGTAAAGCCAAGGTAAGACAGGGAAAAAATTATGCATTTATATAGCTGGTGTCCATATCTTTCAGTCAAAATGATAATTACCCATTAATAGCCTCATAAGTATGAATATGTAAATAGAGAGGGAATGCATTATTCATGAGCCACCAGGCATTAATTATTGTAATTAAGTATCATTTGCTACATTCATATTACTAACCCTTGCAGTTAATGAATACATTAGCTAATAACTGCAGAGTGCGTTCAATCAAAATTCTAACCGTCTGCACCGTGGAAGCCTGAGAGAGTTTTATTGAATTTGGATTCAATATTGAACATATTTTACATGCTTATCAGTGTATTTTTAATAACACTAAATGTGAATTGTAACCTCCAGTGCGAGATGCTTGTCCGTGCACCCAGGAGGACGAAGTGGTACCAGCTGGAAGAGGCTATGCAACCACATCGGTGCAGAGCAGCAGCTCCCTTGAAGCAGATCTTCAGTGCATGTGTCTTGGTATCCGTAGTCAGAATTGTAGGCCATACTTCCAAAATCATGAGCTTGTTTGTTTGTGTTTTTTTTTATTTGTCTCATATCCTCCTAATTCTGTGCGCATTGAGTTCACAGTTCTCTAAGCTGTTCTCAACACCCAGTATTATATGATCCTGGGGTTCTTTCTGTTTTTAATTTCTAATGAGGTTCTTACAAAATGATTTGCCTTTAGGATTTGGTTTTCTAAATAAAGAGCAAACATAAAAAGAATGCATTTAAACTACAGAAAGCAGCAACTCTAGAGATCTATGGAAGTCTTACTGTTGTACCTTTATTTTCAACCCAAGTGAAGGCCTTTGAACTGCTTAAACCTTTAAAAATACTCTTTGAGATTGCATGTATATACATTTACTTCCTACCATAGCCATATACTTTTAAATGAGCTACAACTACATTTCTGTTAAGAGATGTAGTCAACAAATGTATTTTGATTAATCTGACTTCTGTCTCTTCATCTTTTAAACCAGAAATACCAAATCAGCTCCTTCCTGGCATGTTGCAGACCTGTGCATGGGGCAGTTGCAGTTTGTGGACTCTGGTAGCTCAGTGGAACCAGATGACCTGACAGAATGGTAACAGAGACCTCCTAGCCCTCAACAACTTTGTAAGCATTGACAGTAGGGATGGAAGAACAAACGAATAAGAATAAACCACGTGGTGAAAATCCCTACTTCTGAATCATTGATTTGGGGACTTATTTATTTAGCTGACTATGTAAGTCACTAAAAACTACCTGAGGTGGGTAATTAACATTGATAGAGTAACACAGTGTTGCAGCTAAAATGGTTCCAGTGACTGAACTGGAACCGCTTGGAGCTTGTTTGGAGCTGTGGGCCTGGCCCTGCATTGCAGAATGAATAAGGACGATAGAGCGTCAGTTTTGGAGTGGTGTAATGATAAAGCACAAGCATTCAGAGGTCATGGCACACATAAAGCAAATGAATGTAGTCGTTAGCAGAAAATGAGAGCAGACATAGAGACAAAGGCAGAATGTTTATTTTGTGTATAAAGATAGGAAAGTTATGTACACGTGCACAATGTCATTGAGAATACAGATGTACAAAGAAGGGAACAGCGTTTCTGGAGGCAGGAGGTGCTCATAATGGCAAGGCATTAGAGGAGGGAAAGAACTCAGTTACCACAACAGAAACTAGTTTTTGTGGTGTGTATTTTCCAAAAAGAAAGCCTGAACGGCTGCACTGCCATGAATGTATTCTAGATTTTCAAATCTCTATAAAACCCGTATTTCATATTGCCCATACATTCTTATATCAAGTTTCTAGAATTGAAAGGAATTTTAGAAATTCTATACACATACATATATTCTTTGGTTTTTGTTTTTTCATGTAGCTACAGCATTCAAGACACTGTTATCACATGTATTGCTTCCTAGCTTTCTTCAATATTAATATCAGAAAAAAACATTGTTTATTGTGGTATATCAGTCATAGATATACTTCTGTTGTCTATATTCTATAAAATAAGTGTTTGATTTACTTAGCTGGGAGTTGAGCTAAAGCTAGTAAGAAAAATAATTTTGATTTTGAAAAGTTTTGGTTTGAACAGCTATGGCTAAAAGGTATCAGCTTTTGCACTAGAATTTTCAAAATTTGTTATTTCTTTGCTTTTAGTTAGCATTCTGTGGGCTACTGATGTGCTGATACCAGACTGATACAAATGTGGGATTGCCTCTCATTCAGGTGGGTGTCTATAATAAATAAATGGTCCAAGTCATTATCTGATCAGCTAGAATTAGCATAGGTAGTTTCACAAATGCAAGACCAAAATACTTCCCAAAATAGTAATGGGAATAGTATGTGATATAAGGATAGTCATATCTGTAACATTTCATGGTAAAATTAGCCTCACTAAAGCCAGTGGCTCTTTGCCACTCATTGCTGGGCTTGAATGCTACCGCCAGTGTATCTCACTCTTCTCTTTAATGTGTTTTGTGCCTTACCAGTTCCATCGGTGGATGCTGGCAGCATTTATGTGGCAAAATGTTCTGGTGGAGATGAGATGAAATATATATTTTTTAAGATCTGCTAGCATTTGTTCCAAAATAAAGAGACGGAACTAAAACAGATCCAAAGCGATAAATGGAATAAGAAAGAGCCTAGTCCTGAACATTTGCCGTACAGAGTTTTCATCGTTCACTTTGTTATATTATATTGAAAGCAACATGCTGTTACCCAAAAGATTTGCTCCCACAGTTAAAGCCAGAGCTGAAGAATGGTTATATAAAATTGTTTCATGTATGTTCAAAAATAAAAAAATGATTTTTAACTCTGATATTTTTATTGTTTTTCTAACTCTTCGGTCAAGGCATCTTCTGTTGTTTCAATGGCTTTAAAATACAGCATTTTAAAGACTGCTAATAATCTTCCTGTTCACCCCACTCGACTGCTGGGTCATCATCCATTCGCAGAATAAGGTAAGAGAGAAGCTGAAAGAGATTCTGCCACAATAGTAAAGAGACAAAAAAGGAGAGGTCGCTTACATCTATCTCACAGCGGTCTCCAGCATAGTTTACATCGCAGAGGCAGTGGAACCTGTTGAGCAGATTTTGGCAGAGGCCCCCATTCAGACATGGGTCGGAGCTGCATTCATCAATGTCCTTTTCACACCTAGGGAAAAGATTCCAGGGAGTGAGCATCTGAAATTGCAAATAAAATGCATAAAACAGGCATGTTTTAGTTGCGGGGAGAATGTTATATTTGAATTCTGCAGTATATTTGCACATATGCTTATGATTTTATTAACTACCTTATCAGCCACGCTTAAATCTTGACCTTCCTGTGTTACTTCCAAACACAGCTACTTAAGGGGAAGCTTCATTTCTATAAAGCATTTCATGCTAAATGGTGCTTAGTGATGTAAAATGAAACTCTATGCATGATTTAGAGGCAGATCCAGGGCAAGTACTGCTGAAAACCTGCTTATCCATTTTGATTGTTACTGGGACCTGAGGACACTTTTTCCTTCTCAGTAACTTGGTTCTAAGTCAAGCAAATATGTGTAATTCACAGCTGAGTGACACTGGGAGTGCTCACCTTTTTTTCCTCAATTAGGAATGACAAAAGATACCCAGCAGAATGTGCTATCTGGTCTACGTGAGGAGAATTGTAAGAATGTCAGGTACAGAGCAGTATTTTATAAGTTTAAAAAGATATCATTAAATGCTTTGGAGTTAATTTTAATGAGAGAAGAAAGTTGAGATTTCACGGTTTCAAGAAAAACAATTTAAGAGTGTGTGAGATTTCTTGAAAGATGGAGTAATGATTTAGTAATTTTCTGCAATAAAATTTCCCCATAGTTTTTGTCCCCTCTTTTCTTTTTAAATTATGCTAGTGATTAATGCCATTTTTGTCAAATAATTAGATCTGATTTGCTTTTGAAAAAGAATGTGAAAAATTCCATTAGAAGTGCTTTGTTTGAGAGTTTTGGTTTGGATTTTATTATTAACTGATATATTTGAATTCTAGAAAAAGAAGTCTCTCGTGTGGGGAGAAATTCTCATTTTATTTTCTAGGTTCTACAAACACAGAACAGTTTACAGTTTGGCAGCCTGGAGGAAAAGAGGATAACTAGTCAATTTTGTGCAATAGAGAAGAATGCCTCACTGTGATGGGTAAGTTGAAGTGCAATATGCGTGGTACAAAACTGCTGTTTAATATGAGAATCATGGGATCTATAAAATAGAGATTATTGCCAGCCAGTGGGCTGGATGTAAGGAGGGCTCATTCCCAAAGCTGTAGTTAGCAAGTTACCTGGCAGTGGAAGGGAAAAGGAAAAAGTACTTTTCTCCTGCCTTGAAGCCCAAAGAAAAATCATGCCAAAGAACTACTTGAGACTCTGCCTTTTTTATTATTTTGTTAACCTATTTTGAATACTGTGAGTTGGCATGAGGACTTTCTGGCTGAGTTAGAGCACAACCCAGACATTTCTGCCAACTACAACGTGCATTGACTGGATGGAAATTTTCATTTCATGTATTATTTGCAGCTTGCTGTACTGACTCCGTAAAATCAGTGGGCTAATAAGTTTTTGAGAGAATGAAAATCTTTTGTTAAAACTTGCTTTATTTTTATCAGCATCAGCACAGCTTAGTCCTGCTGAGCTTTTGGACATTATACTCTTATGTGATATTAATTGCACTTAAGGCAAAAGTTTTCCTGTATTTCCACAGCACCTAATACACTGAGGCCATCAAGCCTCCCTAATCTGGAGTTGTTTATAGAAAATTAATAAATATTAAGTGTCAATTATGATAATATCATGCAAGATATAAATTTATCTATGAGGAAGGATGATGGACTCTACTAAAATATAACGTGCAAAAAGTATTTCTAAATTTGTTTGTTAAATAATAATTCCATTTTCATATTCAGGCCTTCAGTAAGAAAAGTAACAAGCTACAACACCACTGGATATTTCATACAGTGCCATCCTTTTATGGGTTATGTGTGTACATGCATGAAATGATACATTTCTTCTTTGCCATATATAAAAATAGCGTAGAATCCAAAAAATAGACGTGTATGCTGTCTAGGAAAAAATCTTACACTGGAGCTAGTGGTGTTATAATGAAATGACTTTTTTGCATTAATATAGTGATTTTTGTCTAAATAAAAAGCTATACTTTTGGACGTCCAAGCTCACTTAAGCAAGGAACTGTTGAACTTAAAAATTGCTTTCTCTCTGTTATGCAGGACGTGATACCCTTGTTGCTGTTACTTTCAGACAATCCCGAAGACAGAGATGCGCTGGGCAGAGCAGCTCACCGTTCCCCGGTGAATCCGGGCAGGCACATGCATCTCAGCTCCCCGCCGAGATCGGTGCAGTTGCCGAAATTGTAACACGTCAGGTTTCGCTCTTCGTTCCCGCAAACTGTGTATGGTAATCTTCTGTATCTGGATAAAGAGCAATGCGACGGCAGTGGTTAGTAACACTTTCCTTGTTCATTTCTGAAAGCCTCATGCTCTCTCAGCTTTTCGTTTAACACTGGTCCATTTTTTTAGTGGTAAATATTTAACCTTTCTCCCTTGCAAAATTAGAGTGGGCATCCAGACTGGGAATACAGCGAGCAGGGCTCCTGCTGCCAAGCACTGCTCATGCGAGCAGTGAGAGCATCACGTTTTGCCTGTGAATGAAGGCACAGGTTCAGAAGCTGCACGGGGATGCAGCACGTACCTCGTGCCTCTCCTTGGCTCCCCCTGGGAGGGAAGCCCCGTGCCAGCCTGTGTCTGTACAACCTATACAACATGGGACACGTGCTGGCACGTTGGCTGCCTAATGAAGGAAAGGCAGGGGATGAAGAGGGAGAGCACTGGAGGCATTCACTGCTGTGTTGCCCAAAGGAGGGAAAGCAGGGGATGAAGTTTAAGACCCACAGACAGAACCGGAATGGACATGTTTTGTTTAATTTATTTAATTTGTTGAGTTTGGTTTTGCTTTTCCAAGCATTTACTGTGGATTTAATGTTCACAGTACCTGCAGTGTTTTCCAGTGAAGTTACCAGCACACAGGCAAGAATATCCATTAATCCCGTCGATGCAAGTGGCCCCGTTGGCACACTGGTGGCCATGGCAGTTGTCTATGTCCTCTTCGCAGTTCACCCCTGCGTAACCAGGTTCACAGCTGCACTCGTAGGAGGCGATCCTGTCGGTGCAGTTCCCGTGAACGCAGGGGTTTGAGAAGCACTCATCAACGTTGGTTTCACAGTGCGTGCCAGTCCAGCCTTGGGGACATATGCAGCGGTAGGAAGTATACAAGTCTTCACATATGCCCCCGTGCATACAGGGCCCTGAGCTGCAGACATCCAGCTGCAAGCAGCCAGTAACAGCAGGGTTTGCAGATATTTTGAGAAATTGTTCCTCCTGAGGCTTTTTAGTGTGGACATCAGCATTTTCAAAGTATGAAAGATAAATGCCACTGATTTCTATGGTGCTCATACATCCTCGCAGGCCATCCAGGTTGTCAAAAGCCTTGTCAGCCACGTAAATGTCTATCTCTTCTCTTAAAAAGTTGAGGTTTCCGGTGGCAGTCGTACTGGTTGCAGTGTGTCTCTCATTATCTACGTCCATGTGCCACTGAGAGGCCTGGGACTGCGGTTCTGCCATAGAGACTGTCACTTGGTGCCACTTCCCGTCACTCACGCGTTGTGAGCTAGCGAGGGTCAGCTTATAAAAGCTGTTGCCGCTTTGCAGTTGGAAGAGTAACTTGGAGTTGTGAATGCTAACGGTGACAGACTCAGGCTCCTTCTCCGCGTACAGCAGTATCACGTCAGTATCCCTAGTTCGAAAGCCAAACACGATACTCGTGAGATCTCTGCTGATTTTCCCGTTGCTTCTGTAAAATATAGCACTGCTTCGGCCACTAAACACTGCATTAGCAAGACCTGTGCAAAGATAATAATTGAGAAACCAGGCCAACTTTAAACCAGTACATGTAGAGCAATATTTCTTCAGTGCCCCATGTTCCTTGTCCTTTTCTTTGTGCTGAAAACATTCAAATTCTAACCCCCTTCCAGTTACCTACTGGAACTTGCCTACTTGTGGCTATAAAAATTACAGACCAGGACAGACCAAATATGCTGAAGCCAACAGAGTTGTGCTACTCTGCATGATCTGAAGTTATAACTCTATATTCCTTCCTAACTAGAGGGGGGACAGTGACCTAGAGAATGTCCTTATTTACGTCTTTGCAAATTAGAAATTTTGCAAATCTCTACTGAAGTCAATGACTTCATGCAAGTATGTAATTGCAGTGAAGTCCTGAACCTCCCATCTCATCATGATGAGAGCCCATCATGAACACTTAGCAAAGAAATAACAGTAAAATACCAAGTCTATCAGAGGCAATGGGGCTGTACTGATTTATCTGAATGCCTGATGGGGACTGATGGCTTCCTAAAGATTTCTTGCTATAGCCGAATCTGACTGATGTAACTGTATAGATAAATATTATTTTAAATGGTATTTTGGCAAGATATTAATTAAATCACAACTTTCACAATATTAAAAATTGCAATATTAAGAACCACAAAGACTTTTTAACTATGAGGTATTTATTCTCATTGTAATACTTACATACATTATCAGTTCTTGTACTCAAGTTTCTAAACCAGGAAAAAATAGTTATGATTTGCCTGTTCTTCTCTGCTTCATTACTGTTACCTCTTTCTCTCCTTTATCCAAATTTGCCCATTCCAAGATTTATGGGGATTATTGAGGGAGAGGGAAATGGGAAGGACTGTCTTATATTCATACTACAGACAAATTTGGTTTGCAAGACCCTAGCATTAAGATAAAGTGAGTTTCTGAACTACCTCAAGGCGTCATGAATTATTATTTTGCCCAGGTGGCGTTCATGCTTTCCAAAAAGGGCTTGCTCATTATAGCTATATAGGTAGAACTGTACCCAGACCTCCTGGAAAACAGCTTTTTTTTCTGGCTTATCTTAAACCAGCTTCCAGAGCATAACACACCAAGCTGGCAAAGCGCTTGCTGGCCGGTATAGCTCCTTCTGACCGCGCTCTGTCGTGCTATGTTGTTGTCGTCATTCGCCCGCACTCCTGCTCTGCCCCCACATACCTCAGTATGTTGGCAAAGCTTACAATATAGACCTGGAATTAGAGTTTTATGGTGCGCAAGGCAAGCTCTTATATTTCATTATATGTGGTGAGCGGAGCCTAACACCTGGAGCTCAGCTCGAGTTGCTGCCAGGACAAATGGTAGAGTAACTGCTAAATGTAATCTGGTTTAGCCCAAATGGCCAGGGGCTAGGGAAACCAGGAGGAAGTTTATCTACAGAGAAGTCTATATTGTGGCTCTGAAAAACGAGTTAAAATTTGAGCTCTGTAGGCCTGCTAACATTGTAAGTGGTCTTGATTTTATTAAAAGGAAGTAGTTAATTACTTTTTTCTGTATGACAGTTTATGTTCTTTACTATGAAATAGTAAAATTTATAAGAGAATATATTTTGATGTTAACATTTAAACATGCTGATTAGAAAAGGTTAGTTTCAGTTATAATTTTTAAGAAGTGCT
>JAWLRI010000779.1:1186749-1262058 GCA_034781795.1 Crypturellus tataupa
CTCATTCTAACAATCTCGGCAAAGAAAGCACCATATAGGTCTGCCTGGAAATTGTCTATGCTAGAAACCTTTTGTTGACCACCTTTCTCATTCCTAAGAGTCAGCTATTCTAACAGCTTCCATCATGCTTCTTGTGACTTCTTCACAACACCATTAGAAAAAAAGAAAAAAAAAGAAAACCCTCAAAATCTTTACTTGCTTTTTAAATTTCCCTTCAGTTCAGGGATGGATGAAGAAGAAAGAAAGAGAAGAAAAAACATATGTAGGATGGCTGTTCTTAAGATAGCTAATGGCCATCAATTTTCAAACTAATACTGTTTGGCGTGCAGGTGCTTCTTATGAAGATACCATTTAATAACTGTACTGCTGGTATTCAGATGCCTAAGGCTTTCCTCAAATGCATTTAACATTTAGGAAGATGGACTGATGCAGCGTAGCTTGCCTTTTCAGAAGGAGGGAGAACACATTAGGCTTAATCCAAGACTGAATTTCCTCTTATCCTCTTATCCTTTGCAGTGGAATTATGTGGAGTACAGTGGCACTCCGGAAAGGTCATGATCTACTGCACAACCTCGAAAAGTTGTGATGAATAAATCAAGGGCAAAGGTCCTGTAAACTGCAGTGGGTGAGTCAGGGTGTCTGGCTGAAAATGTATTTTCTGCCTTTCATAGGGTATGCCATTTTCATTAATATTATTTACAGTACTAATGTTCGTTACTATAATATAGATATAGGATCTGATAGAACTTTAAAATCTTGCCCGGAGGTGACGGGAATAACTGAAATGTACCTACATTCAAATCCGTGGCGCACCAGCTGGCATTGCGCTCCGTGAGGACAGGGCCCAAGCTCACACCACTTAACTTCCTCGCACGCTTTCCCTGCCGTGTTAGGGGGGCACGTGCAAGTGAAGTCATCCCAGATGGAGTAGCACACGCCACCGTTGTGGCAGGGGTTGGACTACAAGGAAAGAGAACACACAAGCTCAGTACAAGTGAGTGTTGGTGGAGACCCCCCATGAGCATGTGGGACGGCTTGGCAAAGATGATGAAGTGCCAGCACCGAGGCTGCTTGGCATGTTTAATTACTGCTGAGCATCAGTGTTTGACCCTTACAGTATTGTCTTTTTCCCTTATGTCAGTATACTTGGTTTTGATACTCATCTTTTGTAGCACAGCTTAACAAAATCTGCTCTTTCTAGCATTTTTGCATATTCTCTTAAGATGTCATTATCATCATATATTTTATGAAAACAAACAAAAAAAAACCCAAACTCTAAAACTCCCCATTACAAACATGTGAAAATGCTCTGAAAAAACTGATTTCTTACCTTACAGAGGTTATCACCAGCACAGCCTTTGGTGACATTGATCAGGGTTCGGTTCTTGAGAGAATCCAGTGGATGGGCGATAGGGAAGAATTCCAGAGGTTGGTTATTCAGTCTTACATCTTGGATACAGCCTTTGAAATTTGTATCAGATTCTCCAATATCTGGTAGGCCTCCAATGTAAAGAATATCCTTACTTTGGATGGTTAGCACTGGAGTAGAAATAAAGCCTAGGTATTGGGAGGACTGGAATAATTCCATCTTGTTTGGTTCTATTTTTAATGATATTAAGTAGAAGTTTCCATCATTCACAGTGTGTTTCCCTAATAACTTCCTGGAGTTTGGAGCTAACACCGTGAGTTTCCCACCTTCCAAGTAGACTCTTATGTAGAGGGAGGTACTGTTTCTCAAAGCCAGGAGCAAGCCAGAAGGTTTGCGTGTTCGCACAAACATTGATATATCCACATTGGCATTCTGAGTGGCATCAACAGAAAATGCAGCATATCCTGAGGAGTCTTCAGATCCAAACCGGCCTGGAATATACTCTTGGGGTTAGCAACAGGGGGAAAAAAAGAGAAAGAAAGAAAGAAAAAGGAAAATTAAAATATTTAGAGCCAAATGACAAGGGAGTCAATGCAGTGATCAAATAGCTACTTCTGGTATTACATAGTTACTTATAGTAAGATGTGCTGGTATTTATGGATGAATGAAGATTTGATTCAGCTGAAAATAGCTTCCAAATTCCTGGTAGAGTCCACGGCTGTAGCATTAGGCTGCAGTACCAGATGTTTTATTATTGGGCATATTTTTCCCCTTTATCATTCTCTATGTAATTCTGGGTTTTCAAACAGTTAAGCAAGCCCAGATTTATACGATTTCCTGGACTGCTCATCAGAAAGATAATTTTGAAAAGATCCTAGCTGCTATGGAAGCTAATATAATTCCAGTATGGGTTTTTTGCGTTGTTTTCAATCATATAAATAGTCTAAAAAGTGCTCTGTAAAACCCTCTTGTGTTAAAGCTCCAAACACTGCACTCATCTTGTACGGCATAGGCACTATGTTTCTCCAACAGATTTTTTGTTTCTGGGACTCCATGTGCGCTAATATATGTCAACATTTGCCCAGTTATGAATCCTGTGCATTCCTGTGTGTGCCCATAATGCTATCGCGTCATGGGGGGAAAACAATCCAGGATCCAGTAAGCCTTTTTGTTTTTATCAATTAAAATGATTAAACCAAAAACATCTGTCTTTCTCCCTTACTCTTTATTTTCAGTAATGATTTTCAGACTTGTAAGGATACAAAATATGTAGTCCAAACCATATTTTATTTTGATGAATCATCTCATTTAGGCACAACAAAGTGTTTCTATTTTTGCATTTTAAGTTTTGTGATCTTGTCCTCAATATTATAGACTTCCTGCCCAAACACTTTCAAGGACTATTTTTTTCATATATCAGATTCATAGAAAGAATAGACTGAGTTTTAAAAAAAGAAACGCACACATAGCTAAACAGTTGGAGTTTCCTTTTGTGCAATAAAACTCCTGCAATGGGATCTCACAGTCAGATTTCTGCTCACAGCGCTACTTTTTTTTGTTTTGTTGTTTTTTTAAAGACTACGTAATCATTTAAAAGAAAGTAGGAGCCTGATTCTGAGGCAATTTTATAAATGAAGTTTGAAATACTTTAATTCTATAAATAAGACTTCTTCATTGACATGCTTGATTTATTGATGTGATCTGGTATGCAGAAATAAATATTTACTGGAATGAGTGTTTTTTGTTACACCTATTCTCTACGATGGTGCTCCAGGCAAGTATTTTTCATGTGGTTAAAAAGAACTTTTCTGCTTGGTTTAGGATTATAGTTTTGCATTCCTAGAGGAATTTGCCTTAAAAGTAATTTACATTTACAATTCCTTTTTAAATTTCTTTGCATATACTTATGTATATAAATCATCAATCTGGACTTGTTTTTGATGAGATGGCTAGCATCACCTTGGTCAATATTAACCTCTTGGGTCGCAACATCTGGATGTTGATCAAAATGAGTCAACATCTGTTTGTTATTTTGTGTATGTAGAGAAAATATTGCCTCTTTGTCAATTAAATATTTGGCAGCAACTTTTCTTCAGAAAGACACTAACATCTCTTATGTTATCCTTTTCCACAAGTCTCCCCTACCCTGTCTTTTAAGAAACCTGCCACAGTCTTTTAAGTATGGCATGTAGCATCTATGTACCAAAGTGGCACGGTGCCATGGGTCCATGGCATGGAATATTGGTGTCAGCAGGAGAAAAAAATCTTGCTTTCTAATCATTCTCAACAGCTCTAATGCCAGTATAAACCTCTCCTGGCCCTGACTGGTTTTAATTTCACATCATATATGGAGGCAAACATATTTCCCAGATGTTGTCCTATACCCCAAAGTTGCTCTCCAAACAGTCGGATAAATTACAGCCGAACTTCAAAGCAGTCTGTTACAATTACCTCTCAGACTTTGTCATTTTGCAATTAAAAAAAAAAAAAAAGAGGTATGTATTGATAACTATTAAGTATAGCAAACAAAATGAGATTGTATTTAAACAGTTTGAAATGTACTTCGAGCTGCAGCTTTCTGCAGCTATGCATCCAGTAAACCCTGGGGCCAGTCATTCAGTTGATGTAAATCAATGTAGCTTCACTGGCTTCACTGCAGCCCTGCCAATTCACACCAGTTTAGAATCTGTCCATTCTAATTTGACCACGGTACTGCCATTGCACTTCATTTTTTTTCCAATCCACTTGGCAAATGTATATATAAATAAATATATATATTTTTCTTCCTCCTCGGACATTATGATGGAATGTGTGTGAATGATTAGCAATGGGGCAGGGAGGGAAGCAGAAGAGAGCAGCACAGCAAAACTGCCTGTTTGAAATCCCAAGAGTTTTTCTGAGGAAGGGCTGCAGAGTCCACCCCAAAAGGGCTTCTTAAAAGTGCTGTATTTACAGCTCCACAGGGTTTAGCTCTGTTATGCACACACCAGATGCTGTGTGCAGGGAGCAGCGCGGGGACCTCATGTTGTCCTTCCACGTTGCCTCAGCCTGTGCTTGGAAAGATCATTTGCAGCAGGGAAAGTGCTACGGGCATCTTCAGCTTCCCAATTCCCGCTCGTCGCTGCCGGTGATGCTGCTGGCTGAGCTGGGCTCTTGGACACATTTCACTCCAGCTGCCCGAGCACTATCTGCTGATAGCAGCCCGTGTTAGCTCTTGTGCAGAGCCGCTCTTGAGGCAGCTGTAGGGCGATTCCTGCATGAATGGGTCCTATTTCCAGTCTCTGATACCCTGCCTTCTCCCTAGCCTAATCAGATTATGTTAATAGTATAAGTTAGGTCAGTTAAAAAAAAAAAAAAGGAATCTGCCTTTTTTAACTTGTGGTACTTTTGTTTGGCCTTCATTGCTTTAGATTACTTTCTTTATAAAAGGCTGGAGAGCTTGAGGTTACAATTTTCAAAGAATGCTTTGAAAATAATACTTAAACTTGATTGCTTTCTAAATTTCTGCTCTGAGTGCATAACCTCTAGTGAACTAAGTTTTCCAGAGTTTATGGAGTGCTAATGCTAAGAAGATTTAAAAACTGGATGAGCAGAACCCATCAGTTTAGCCTGACTTTTCTGTCCAGCTGAAAAGTAGGCTTCCTTGGGAAGTAACGAGAAAATAATGAACAGATGCTCCTACTAACCTCTTGTGTTTGCTCACCAGCTGCCGATGACTTCCAGCGATCCTAGGGGTCATGTTGTTTCATCACTGAGGTTAACAGGATTGTTTATGATCCTGCTTTCAGCAACCAGCTAATACGCTAACGCCAACGGTATTCGCTTACCTGTGGAGCAGGTTGGCCCTGCGTATGGCCGGTAGCAATCGCAGTGGTAACTCAGCCACAAGTTGACACAGCGTCCCCTATTCTGACAAGGGTGGTTTTCACACCAGTCCTTTCTAGTACATCCTGTCTTGACATTTAAGGATGATTCAGGTGAGACACTCTCTGGAGTAATAATATTCAAATCTATCTCAATGTCCTGAAGACAGCCTACAAATGAAGGGGCAGAATGCATGTTATAGATGTTAAGCAGAGAGTTGCTGCTAATGTTCCCCACAGGTAAGCCGCCCAAAAACGTGCTCTGAAATGCAAGCATCGCATGATCATTATCTATCACGGCAGAAGTTTTATTGACACATGATTCTACACAAGAGCTGTCGTGCAAATTTAGAGTAACAGCTCTTGCCACGGTTACCTCCACTGAGTGCCATTCTCCATCACTGACATTATGAGCAATACGCAAAAGAGCCTGTGGCTGGTTATTGACTTGAACGGATAAGTGCAAGTAGCCATGCCATAACTCCAGCTTCACAAATGTATCTCTCTCCCCTCGGTAAAATAGAAATGCTGCAGGCTGCACAGTCTGAAAACTCAGGTTTATTCTGTAGAAAGATTCCGTTTTAGGGGATGTGAGATTCTTCAACCGAAGGAAGCTGTTGCCATCAAAAGAAAATGTGGTTATGGTTTCACAGTGTGTGCCAGTATATCCAGGTGAGCATATGCAGCTGAACCCGTGTTGGCCATCTTTTAAGTGTGGGATACAAATTCCGTTGTTTTCACAGTGCTGATCAGCACAGCCATGGAGAACCTCTGTGCAGTTCCAGCCACCATAGTAAATCCCTTCTCTGTGCGTAGATGGGCAATGACAAGTATAATTCCCAGGAAAATTTTCGCAGATTCCACCATTCTGGCAAGGGTTCATGTAACATTCATCGATGTCTTCATCACAGTGAACACCTTAAGAATAAATAAGAATTAGACATTCTAGATTGACAAGAGAAGCTTAAGAATAGCATGTGCTTTAATTAAATTATCTTTAAGTAGAAGGGAATACCCTGGTAAAGAGGTGACTCATCCACAAGAATATACCTTCAATATGTGACACATTTACAAGTCAAGGTTTTCTTGAGCCAGGTATTACAAAAACACGTCAGTGGTAATCACATTCTGGAGGAATGAACAAACCAAAGTGCACTTTTGAGACTGATAATGTGCAATGTTATTGAGATCAACATCATCACCCCAAGATGTGATCAAGCAATTGATTTTACCATAGAACAGGTGGGAAACTGGAGAAAAATTTCTTTGAGAAAAAATTATCACATATAAAAGTCAAGAATTGTTGTTTAATTCATATTCATAGTACAGTATATTGATAAACTAGAGCATAGGCTGCCAATATTTTCTTCTCTTTCTCACTGTTGTTTGTGTTGCTATCATCATTCAATAGGACAAGAAATTGCCCAGTGGAGATTCCTGGTCCCCAATGAAACATTTTTGAGCAACAGTCTTCAAGAGAGACACCCAAGTCTACAGGTATTATATATCTATATCTATATTATAGATCTAGTGGGGCAATCTGACAAGCACGTTACCATTCCTGCAAAATACAGGTATGGGGAGGTATGAAATTCACAGTATGAGCAGGGAGCAGCACAAGGTTAACAGTAAGAAATCCAAGGGAGAAGAGCTTAACCTGTCAAAGATTTGGGATAAAGTTAGATGTTAGTAACGTCCACAGTTAATGTGTAGTTACCAGATCTCAGTTCTTCCAAAAATAAGGCAGCAGTGATTTTTGTTCTACCAGTCATAATCTCATATAACTAAGAGAGCTCATTTAGAAAGTGGGGAAATGAGAGAATATATGTTTAAGCCAACATTTTGTGAATGCCTACAGGGCCTAAATATTGGGCTCGCAGGCCTACTTCCCCCTGTAAAACTAATCTGTATCTCCCTCTGCACTGTTACACATCCTTAAATCTTATTTCCCCTGAGCATTCAAATAAACAATATATATGAAACGGCTCAGGGTAGATCAGTTTATCTCCCTTGGAAGCCTGCAATAGATCCATGTGTCCAAACTCAGTATTTCCACTTCTCTTCATTGTTATTCTAGAGAAGAAGAAGAAATATTGATTTAAAAATTAACAGTAAAGTAACAGCATGCAGTAATTAATAAATATAATTTCATTTTTTGCCTGCTCTTGCCTTTTTCTAATTGCCTTAAATAGCTCTTCACTAGCTTACCATGCTAGGTGCCTGTAAATTATTTAATGGGCTGTGATGAGGCTCACAGGGTTGTAGCTAGGTACCAGGCATTGCACCTATCTTTATCTACAGATTCACATAGAGCTTTATTTTCATAGCAAAACGTGGTCATTTCTCATGGAAAGTTGCTGAGCAGCATTCAGCCGCAATGAATAGCTTCAACCACAGATAGATAAGTGCGGTTACCCAGGCTAGTCCTTTGCTTGTCAACTTTATTCAATCACAGTTGTAACCAGAGCCACACCAGAAAGCAGCAAGTTACAGGAGAGGCAGAAGGGACCTGAGAACTGGTTGAGATTTGTTTTAAGAGAAGAAACAGAGCGAAGTGGTCACAGGAAGCATATAAAAGGCTCTCTTACCAGTGATCCTCCTCATTCACCATTTTCCTGTTCTGGTATATAGTCTCCACTTGAAACTTCAGGTTATCAAATACAGCTAGTGCTATCGCTCTTGTATCACATGGGGTTTTACACAGAAGTCTCTCTGCTTTCCAGTGACACTTATATTTATTCCAGCATGATATGTCCATGTATACCTTAATGTGTAGTGGCATCTGGCAGAAATATGAATCATTGGGACTGACTTTCTTAAAATGAAGTGCACTTTCCAAACCCTTCCTGACTGGGGCACAGAACAATGTCTGTTTTACCCAGTTTATGCCAATCTCTGCGTTAGTGGCTTGTCCTGCCTTTTTTATTCTGGAAGCGAATGGAATATATGAAAAGTGAAGTTGCAGTGAGCTGTGTCCCACTTTCCCATCTTTAACATAGAAAACAAGGGGTAGGTCTTATATATGGCTCAGTTGTGCGTGTTTGCAAAAGTGTGAGTATCATTGTTTTTTTGCGGCAGAAATGAAAGTGAATATATAAATAGAGTAAAGAAGCAGCAGGATCAGGTATGTACTCACCCGTGACAAGAGCTATAGCACTTCAGAAGAGTCAGAATGAATTTGAAGAGGTTTACACTGGAAGCTCCCTTTAAACCTTTTGTAGAAAAAGTCAGCCAAGAGAATGGCAAACTGTAGTGTCCTGCTCCGTACTTGGTCGCTCTATTGCCTGTGCTAGGAAGTTATTCTGTGCATATTTGTTGGTTTACTATCCAACAGCACCTGTGAGGCATCTTCATCTTGCATGTGGGGTCTGAGTCATTAGGGACATCTCTCCAGAAAGGCTGAAGCAAATGTATGAGCTGAACCCAGCTTTGGGATAACGTTTAGCATCTGTGGTGTTCTCTATCTCGCTCCCCCTTTCATGAAATTGTAGTTATTTTTATAGAATAGCAATTGGAAACTGCCCAAGGCCTGGGTTTGCTTTCTGCTGCACTTGGGCAATATGCTATCATTTGGAGACCACTTGGCCCTTAGAACATCGGTTGCTAAATGTAAAGTTGTAAGGACTTCCATGTCTGAATAGAAATGTTTGCTTTTTAAATAATATTAATGATATGTTGCGAGTAATGACTTTTTGAATATATAAATACACACATGCATATTATTTTGTAATGAGATTAGCACAAACATAAATATAGGTCACACTAAAAGACAAGCAATAAACTACTTTTTCATATCAGGGTTAAGCAAATCAGTTATTCTTACTAGCAGTAGCTGATACTGCTTGTTATGTGGCAGCTGCTATACAAGCAAAGACCACTGTCACTCCAGATAAAAGCACTCTAGATAAAAGGATTAGTCAATATTTATAGAACTGTATAAGCAATTCAAATAGTGCAGGTTGGAGGAGAAGTTACCATGTAAAAAAAAATGCATTTTGAAAGCATGTAAGACATACCTGAAGTAAGTGCAAGTGTGAGCAGGAATATTAAGTTCTTTTATGTGGTTATAGGCATTAGCTCAGCTAATAATATTTCTATTTTAACTAAAATCATTTAAGTATTTTTTTCTCTTCTAAATGTATTACCAAAATTTTCAGATAAAAATAATCTGAATGTTTTATTGTATTTTGCTCCATATTCAGTGATTATTTTTCCTTTTATGAAGTTTAATTTAAAACAAAGATGATAGGCTCTTTTGACATTCTTTGTCAATACACTCATAGCTTTGTCTCCTTTTGTCACTTAGACATTATTATTTTAGTGTTACTATTCTCTAACCATTCTCTTAACTCGTAGTTAAAACATTTCTTTCAAATTTAACAGCAGAAATGGAAGGACAAAAGCAATTATTCATGCATGATTCTGCTAAGTGCTGCTAATTTTTGGTTCCATTACACAGTAAAAAGTAAATTATACTTTTTATACACATGATTGTTTAGAAATTTGTTTACAACCTTCCAAACTTTCTGTTTTTTGACATCTTATAAACTTCCTACAAGTACAAGCAAATAGTCTGGATAGATACTACATGCTCAATACTATCTTAACGGCACATGATATTTTAAAAAAGAAAATATTTACCTTTAAACATTGTCATTAAAATGATGCAAGCTTGTATCCTAGTTGCAACCATCTTTTTTTTTTTTTTTTTTTCTGAAGTAGAAAGGATGGTTAGAATTTATGCAGCCCACAAAAGGAGTTTCAAAATAAAATTCAAACCATGTCAGATACGAGAGCTCTTTTCCGGGATTAGCTTGCTCCACTTCTGTACCTGCTGATGGAGCCTGATGGTGTATTTTGCTCAAGCCAGATCAAGAAGGCTTAAAGTAAGACTCATTAGCCTGCTTGCGCAGTGGATGTGTATTCTACTCGAACTCCTTTTCAGAACATTCTACCCAAGCCTGCTCATACTCAACTTTCACTGAGTTTCCACTGCAAACCTTTACGGTGTTTTCACAGAGACAGATTTTTTAAGATCGCTTCAAAACTGACTTGACATTTGCTATGATTCCTTTTCCTATTACGAGAATGATTTTTTTAAGGACTACATTTTCTTTAATTTCCAACCCTTTATTCTTCACAGTCATTATCATTCAGAAAAACTATATCTCAGTAGGAAGAAAAAAGTATAGAGTGGTTCTCATGTCTATTTTTTGAATTATTTTTCTTTTTGACTTTTATTGTCCTGCTTACTGGAAATTTACTTTTGTAGATTTTTGAGTGTGTTTAAGAGAGAAAAAAGGCATTTATTGAATCATGTCCTTTTAGCTCTTGAACAAGAACTTTTGGTTTATTTAATGAAAGGAAAATAACTGTAGATTTCAATAGATTGAGGTACTTTCTGTGACAATGCAAATATGAGGCTTTTTCTTTTTCTCTTCATTAAATTTTAATTATATGATGAATTGCATAAAAGTAGGTCAGTATTTCTTTGTGTAACTCGTGAAATGCATGAGAGCAAAAGACTCTTTCCAGGCACTAGTGTTCATACCGCCCTGTTGGCGCAGGGCAAACTTTCCGCTCAGATCTTTGTTCTGTTAGTTTCCCATTTTGCATCATGAGCAACAGTCTGTCCTGTTGCACTTCCTTCCCATTACATAAATAACTCCATCAGTCACTGAAAGAGGAATCAACCCCACGGTCCAGCAGCCGGGGCTGTGTGAAGTTCTTACTCCAATATTTTTTTTCCTATTGATCAGGACAGTAGCTCCACCAAGAGTCAGACGGGTGCTTGGTCAGAGCAGGGTGGCTCTAGAAGTTCACTCCTCTGTTTGAGCAACCTTGTGCTTCTTGGAAACTCAGCATTATTCCTCAGTTTTCATCCCGACAAAGGTTAAATCAAAGAATGAAAGTTCTTCCACCCCAAATTCTGATTGCTGTCAAATACACGTATTTTTCCAGGTCCAGCAAGAGGCTTGCACTTATGAAACAATTTGGATTCAGTTAATCAGCATTAGCAGACTGTAGAGACGGTCTCACCCTACCAGGATTTGAACTCACAGTTATGCAACATGCAGCTGCTGTTATCCCGATGCTTCTCCAGCCTATGCTACAGGCCCAGAATGGTTACTCCTGTACTAAATGCAATATTGTGGAATGAGGATGTCAGGCAGACTCTTTGAAAGGTAAGCAAGGTAGCTTTAAAAAAAATAGCATTCATATTGATAAAATTAATATGCATTTTCTTTCTCACTAGTATCTATCTGTTGTCTCATGCTAGAGCTTGAAGTTTAAAATGCGTTTTCATTCTGAAAATACAAATATGTCAGAGATTCTCAGTTATCACTCCCTTTACAAGAAGTTCATGACAGCTCACTGAAAAATGAGTCGGTGCAGCAATCTTGGGGTCACCCTTTTAGCCCCATTAGTACTAACAAACATATAGTAGAAGTGTCCTTGCCCTTGTCTTGCTCTCCACTACCCGAAGTTTTAACTCCAAAAACATACAATATGAGTAGAAGTTAACCTTGACAAAATTTAATTGTAGGATGACCTTTAGAATATCCTTTGTGGAGGAAGCAGAAAGTTTGCAAAAATGCTTTCTCCCCTCCTCTACAGCTTTTGGAAATGTCTCTTACAAAATGCTACCTCGGTCAGGAAGAACGTTTCTTCAAGGCACTCGTTAATCCTGAGGCCAGCGGAAAGGTCTGGCAGAGCATGTATGCTTCAGGACTCCAGTTCCTAGCAGATGATGATGAAAATCCTAACTTTGTCACATCTGTGCTGATAATTGCGGAGAGATAATTACTCTTTGCTGGAAGGAGGAGAGGCGTGTTCACAAGCGAGCCAGCGCAAGGAAATAAATTGACCGTCTTTATGTCATTGTAATTAAAACTCATGCTGCTGGGCACAAACCACTTGTCATGAAGGTCGGGAAGGAGGTTTTACTCTTATGTATGCTCTTGAGTAGAGAGAGGTATTTAAAAAGGATTTTTTTCTATTTGTTTTCAGTAAAGAACTGGTCTCTGTTGGACGGAACTTAATGTGACCAGTGATCTGACGGTGTACGGCAATTTTTGTTGGTGCCTTAGCTAGAAAAAATCTCATAAAATGAAGGACAGAATACAGAACAGAGCTGGAGTTCTGGAAAGTTGGATATGGTTTAAAATAGCAGAATAATAAGCATTTACTGACATTAGAATAGTTTGCACATGATACCTTTCACATAGAAATCTAAGTTTGTAAGTTGTGAGATCTTGCTATTTATTGCTTTATAGCAGACAAATTCATTATTCTGCTATTTTTCCTCTTGCCATTTGAAATGTATATATTAAGTTAATACTGGTTAGGAAAGAAAATCAAATATAAATAGAGTTCAGCAACTTGGCTTAATCATTAAATATGTCACTCTTTCTGAGGAATATGGAATTCATAATGTGCTGCATTCACTATGGTATGCTGTAACTCAATCTTTTTAAATTTTGCTGGCCTGAACATTCATAGACTATTTTGGATTATTTGGTGAAAAATGTTTTTTTTTTTTTTTTTTTTTTTAAAGTAGTAAAAAACACCCACAAAACTCAATCCCTTAATCTCTTACATCATTAAAAGTTTTTTTTTGAGGGCAAAAGTACTTGGAAAAATTTTTCCACTTGTTTCACATGTTTTGTCACACCTTAAAGAGGTTTTCCTTTGAAAGAGAATCAATATATGTAGGTACTGCGGGTGATTAGTTGTTTAGTGAGATCCGGGTGTGTTTATTTTATTTCATAAATATTGGAAACAGCCGGCTGACTCGAGCGTTAGGCTTCCGTGTAGATCAGCCAGCCTTCTCCATGCGGGCGCCTTCCCGAGCGTGCGGATTCCCTGCGCAGGGCCCTGGGAATGGCACAGCCAGAGGCCACAGCACAAGGCTGGGCACGGCACGGGGCCACGTCTGAGAAGGGCAGAGTGGCCAAACTGCTGCTTGTAGCCTACACCTCCAACCCATATTTCGATTAACGCCGCCCGCCATGTGGATCCAATTGTAGGATTAAGGCCTGAATCTGGAGTAAAGAGAAACTCGGTGAAGAAATATGTCCCCTCATGGCACTCATTTTCTTTTCATTTCCCTACTCCCGGAGTCAGCTTTATAAATATAGGTAAAGAAACAGCTGCTGTTGTGGTTGACTGGTGGGGGTAAGAAAATCCAACGGTGTCAGCACAGTTTTCCCAGGCAACATCTCCCTGAGTGGGCTCTGCCGTCCCTCACACACGTGTGTGGAGCTGTGGCCATAAGCTACGTGGTCTAAGGTAGGGAGGTCCATGAGAGGAAGGGTGGGATGAAGAAGGATGGCAGGTTAAAAGAAGGAAGACTTAGTAAAGTGGAGAAAGATGATTTATCGAGGTGGGAAAGATAGAGCTGCTTGCAGGTGTCGCATTCTTGCTGGAAACAGAAGCACGTACAGGTAGTAAGAGGAATGAGTCCGTATGTAAATACATATAAACATAAAAAGGAAATGTGAGAATGCTTAGAAAAAGTGCTGTACAGAGATAAGGTCTCTACAGAGAGCTGAGCTAAAAATTTCAGTGGAGGAAGGAGACCACAGAAGTGATGCCAAAGACAAAAGAGAGAAAATTCAGAAAAAAAAAGAGAAGAAATCTATGCAATGGTGTAATGAAACAGAGCTTTTTGAGATGGAACAAAGAAGTCAATTCACAAAGTTCGGGGAAGAATTGATAGAAACATTAAACAATTTATTTTGGCAGGAACCTTTAAAGGTGATCTTGTCCAACCCTTCGCTCAAAGCACAGTAAATGTTGAAGTTAGATCAGGTGGATCTGGACCTTGTACACAGAAGAAATTGGAATGATTGCAGCTAATCTGATGAATTTATACTGGACTATAGACTAGTATTTTGTTTTCTACTTTCATTTGGTTCCTGTTCTTGTGCTTTCAATTTTGTGCTCCTGACTCTAAGTTGCAAAAATAATATATAAAATTCAGGTATTTTTATGTTTCACCTTTCAGCAAAGTCTGGCAGGACTGCCAAATTCAGAGCATTAATGATGTGATTTGCATTTTTGTAGATTTATGAACTTGTACATACCGCCATTGTGTGTGCATTTGAACTGAAGCGTATCCAGAGGGACCTTAAAACAATCAATACCTTTGAGTGCTTTAATTAGATCATACAAGGTCACGTTTCATCGACTCGAAAATCTGTTTGCAGCGTATTATTCACTTTGGAATTGTAAAACAAATTAATTTTCAGTCCTACAAACACTTAAGGGCTTTTAAAGTGTGCTTGCTGCTGATGAACACATCTATTGAGGACTGTACGCTGCTGCTAGTCTCCCCTAAAAGGGATTTTCTATCTTGTCTCTTGTTGGCTGTCTCCTATTTGTCTTAACTCAAGTAGGCAAGTACAGTCACTGTGCTGTCTAGTGTGAAATGGCCTCTGCCCAGGGAAACGGCGCCTGGAAAATACTTCAGTGATTTGCAAGATTTCTCATTGTGTTAAAACCAATGTGAGTCCACGCAACATATAGAAGTGACTATATTTACATAGTTTCATTGTCAGTCCATATTAAAACTTAGCCAAAAAGCCAGTAGGCTAGAAAATCATAGTTTTAATAGGGCATGTAGAGCTTAACTGAGAAGGGAGTTCTGAGAACTGAAAAATATAAAATATGTATGTGTGAACATAGCATGTGCATACTGAGGGTATTTTAAAATGGTATAAATAGCATGAATATGATTGTATCTATGCTGACTAAAATTACATTCCTCTGTACACATAGTATAAATCTGTACTACATTTATTTATTTGTACATGTCTATACTTATACGGTTATTTATTTATGCAGTTATTTATACTATATTTATTATTACAGAAAAATAAGTCCCTTTCCCCAAACTATTCATGTCTATGGTTTTTACAGAGCAATTCTCTGTCCGATATATGCTTTCCTAGGCGATGTAAATAGCTGTGGTCTGTTACAGATCAGGAGCAGGAGATCATGGATCTTTAGAACACACTCGGTATCCATGCAGACTGTCATCCCCCTTTCACCTTCAACAGTGGCATTAATTTCCCTCATTCCCTTGAATGTTAATTCTTGTGCAGTGTGAAAGCTTGTCCAAATGTTAGATTTGTTTATCCAAGACTCCCTCTGCCTAACACAGCCTGAAAACAGGCAGTGTGACTGCAGCACGTGCAGGGCAGCCCCAGCACGCTTCACCCTGGCCGGGTCACACAGTGATCCCGGGGACATTGGGCTGCAGCTGAGGTCTTACACGTTCGCCATGGACCTCTGGCTGTGTCCTTCAGGAATTACCTGTGTTGTAGGATGAGTACGTGATTTAGCTGGGTTAAATCTAGGTTTTGTACATCTTCTGTATTGCACTTCCTATTGTTGTGCAGACATATCCACAATACAGCGTTTAAACAGTTTTGTCTATTTGCCCCTTATATTCTGACCTCATATACAAGCCTAACAAAAAGATTTCCTAGCCCTTTTTAAGAAAAAATAAGTACCCCCTATAAAAAATAGTATCCACAATAAGTGACTACAGCCATAATAATATTGATCATTATGATTCCCTAGTAGTATCTTAACACAGACTGACTGTAAGAATTATTTATAGCTGTGTGAGAGCAACCTTAATCATAACAACTGAATGTGTTTCTAGAAGTTACTTATTAGCACAAATTAGCCATCTATGGTGGATATTTTTTCTTCAGTCAGAGACTGTTTATCTTGCAAAAGTAAAATTCAGTGTCAGCGAGAGAGAGAGCGTGCTTTCCTTAATCCAATTCTCCTTAAACAGTCGGCGAAAGTTGTCTAAGTTTATTCAAAAAATATTTTTAAGGGAACAGCACTCAGATGAGTAGTAAAAGGCCATCTTAACTTATTTGAATTTCTGTACCTGAAAAAATCAATCAGCGTAAGTAAATAGAAACAGCTTGTGCTTCCTTATAGTCATCTTAGAATTTATTTCAAACAGTTCAAATAAGCAGACATAAAAATAATAATTTTTACCACTTGTGTTTCTCTTACTAGCAAGCACTAGACAATTAAGAACTAGATGCTAGAAGGAACAATTAATGTAAAAGAGCTTTTATGTAAGATATAAAATTAATTTTGGTGCTCACTTTATCAGCTAATTTTATTATTTAGTGTCCAAATATATATTTTATGTTCCTAGGAAGACCTTAGACCTGGGACTTAACCAGTGATAATTAACTGCGAGCAAAGTATAAACATCGTGAGTCCAATTCAAGAAAACCACTTTTTTTTTAATTGATGGTGGATTAAAATTGGAATTTTATTTAAGTATACATGTATGTATACACATTGGGAAGAGTGGTGGTACACCGGGTGGCTGTACTTTCATTCAGAGGGTCTTGGACAAGCTAGCGAAAGAGGCAATACTGAGGAACTTCATGGGGATGTGCAAAGTCCTGCTTCTGGACTGTGGGATGTAAGAGAGGATCAAGATACTGCTACGCATCTTCACTTAAGGTGGTTGATAGGAAAGTAAATTTTAAAGGCAGTAAACAGTATTTTTGAATAAAAAATAAAATAAAAACCTCTCTCCAGTTCACCTGCTCCTTCCCCTCGAAGGATTTTATGTTGTCTGGTCTTGCTAATGTGATTGCTTTCAGGGACACAGTTTGACTTTAGACCTGATCACACCAGCATGAGGCCTAGCTTTAGTGATATCTGGCTTTTAAATTTGAAATACTCTATATTGTTAAATAATCCTTTACAACAGGTACAGCTGGGAAAGCTGAAACATGCCTGCATTGTGCAAGTTAAGAGTATGTGGATTTTTCTAATCTCTTCACCCAGTATATAGGTTTGCAAGTGTTAATCCAAGAAGATTTAGGAGATTATTTGTGCATGACAGCCTTGAGGATTTCCATCATTGTGATTTTCCTTCCAACTCTTTTTTTTTGAAGGGCATAATGACCTGTGACAACTAAGCTTTATTCTCCGTGCAGTCTGACGTTGCTTCTGTTTAGCGGATCAGACAGTTTGTTAGACATCACTGCCAGACACTTTCTTCCCTGCATCAGCCTAGGGTACCTCTCCAATATTTCCCATCTGTGCTGACCTGTGCGATCAAGAGGTCATGTCCTGAAGTCAAACCCAGAATCGAAACACTCACTTCTACCAAGGGCCAGATTATTAATGTTAACCCACTTAATTTACATCGAGTTGGAACTTGACATTCAATTTCTCAGTCAAGAAGCAATTATTTTTAAAGGAACATGCCAACAATTTTACTTGACTTAGAATAGTGAAAGTTCAAAAGGGTAAAAAACATTTCACACCATAAATAAAGAATTGATTATACTTGAAAACACAGTTTGTAATTACTACTGACATTTCTGAGCCTAGATGAGGTGCTTTTTATGCTTTAAAAACCCATGTCATTTATGCCACTGGCACTATGGGAACCTTATGTAAGGTCTCAACTAGTCCTCTGCTTCACGGATTGAGGGGAAAACCTGAATATTTGGCATAGCACTTGGGTAAAACACCTATTTTGTTCAGAGAAAGTGCAGAATTCAAAGTGGGTGCTTAGGCCTAAGCAGGACAGGAATTCTGTTGCCTCCATCTAAATTACTTCATCATCAAGGCCACTGGCTTAATCAGCAGAAACCAAAGTTTTGGGTTAGAAAGATTATATATTTTTTGTTGTTGTTGTTGTTGCTGTTTTTTCTTGTATGAAAGCCAAGCCTCTACTTTGCAAGAGATTTTAACTGAGTAGTTATGATTTGGACCATCAGATTACTCCTCCATATTAAAAATTGTGCTTGTAAGAGCTGTAGCTCTTACATTGCTGAGTGAACTTCAAGGTTGAAGACCTGTATCCTTAAGCTACATGTGGAAGATGCTACTAATCAAACCGTGCAGTGCTAAAGCCAAATACCAATGTTAAGAATTTGTACTAGCAAAGAGTGTTCATAAGAAACAATTTGAGCAATAGCATATTCCAGACTAGACTCTAATGACTGTTTTGAAATGCTGTCAACCAAATTTTTGCTAATGTGTAGGATACGCCACATATTAGCAAAAATCTAGTCTTAGCAAAACAATTCTCAAGCCTGAAGAAGCTATTTCAGATTGTAGACTAAAACAAATTACATATTTTCACATATGAGAGCAACTTTACTTGTTCAGAGGCATGTAAAAATCTGTGAGAAAAGTTATATAAATGAAAAGAGAGTAGTTAAACTATATGAAAATTGTAACTTCTACAAGAACTAAGTGAGTTATGGCACCACAACATTTGTTTTTAATGCCATGGCAAGATAATACTAATCTGCCTACTTTAATCTTAAAAAGTTTATACCTGCATCTTGACTTTTATCTGAATATAGGCCAATATTGCTGACACAACAAATATGTACAGGTTTGGCACACAAACATATGTTTCCCAGAAGCCATGAAATTAAATTAGTACAGGAGACCAACATACACTATGGTTTATTTACAAACATCAACATTGCATGCTGCAAACCTTAACAAAAGGATGAAGACTAATCTTTCGTTCTTACCGCAAAACCCTCCAACCAGCCAGAAAAGTGTGCACTTTAAAATAGAAAAGATGAAAGTTGTGGACCTTTTTAATTAGTGATCAAAGAAAGGTTTTCTATAAGAAGAGCAATAAAGTTCTCTGAAGCAGCTGTTATGTATATGTGCATGCATATATATATGTTTCTGTATGTGTGTGTGTGTGTGTGTATATATACACATATATATAAGAACATACACACATGCATACAAACATATGGTTCAGAACAGCTTGCCCATGCGCAATTTCTCCAGCTTCTCTAATGTCACTCCTAATTTCTTCTGTTATGGGGCAGAAAAAGAAGTAATGCCTTTTAAAATGTCTGCCTGTATAATTTACAGAATTTCCAATAAACGGGATTTTAATGGGTTTAACAATGGTGAGATTATTAAGGTTGTTTTCAAAATCATCTGTTGAGTAAAACTTTGAACTATTAAATGGGTCGTTTTGTTTATCACTTGACATTTGACCTTAAGCATTCCATTAATCTGACTGTATCGGGGAAGAGAAGTATATTAGTCCCAAAGCACAGGTCTTCACTGGTTACTTGTTAATTGCTTTCTCCAGATTTGTGTAAACTATACGATGTGTGGATTTAAAGAAAGTTTGTTTCTCTTTGGAAAGAAACCTGTGCATCTGCTTCACTTAGAAACCTGATTTTAATTTGACCAGATTGATGCAGGCTCATACTATACCGCGCTGAATAGCACAGGCTGTAATGCAGCTTTGAGCAGCAGAATGAAATTTGTAAGAGTATGAGCAGAGTTCTGCTTCCAGGTTAAAATGTGCGATGCCTTTGATTTCACCAAGGTTTGTACACAATTATACCAGAGACCACATTTTAATATTGCAAGCTCATTAATGGCTAGCTTTCTATATATGTGTATATCCAATATATTTTTGCACGTGTGTGTGTGCAAGAAACACCTTTCCTTAGGATAAGGATAATCTGTAATGCCAAAACACATTAGACCTGACATTAGCATATATTTAAACTGGAAAATGCACAGCTATTTGTGTTTATATTAAGAAAAAGATGGTCACTTTTTTAATAACAGGCAGATCATGAGTCCTGTGCTTAGCTCCAGTTTGCATAACAAATGATCAAGTGGGGCAAATGGAAATAAGAAATGAAAAGAATATAGACTGATTTATAGGGAAAGACAGAACTAAGTGGATTCACAAATTCAGCCAAGAGATAGTCAAACTGGAATGTAAGACACCGTAAATATCTGAGGTATCTGATTAAGAAGGATAGGAAAGGTTTATTCCTAGTATTCAGAAGGAAATAAAGGTAAGTAGAAGGGGCCTGAAGAATGCCTAAGAGGGAAATTTATTATTGGAAATTTGGAGTATTGTAACTTCAAATATAGTAACATAGTCATGTGGAACATATTCCTAGTAGAATTATGACCAAGTAGGAGTGGGTATCAGGAAAGAAAAGAGGGAGCGTATTTGGGAAAAAAAAAAAAAAAAGACATGCTTGGATTCTTCCTACTACTAAACAATGTATAATTGTACTTCTTTTAGAAAACTTTTTGCCAAATACTGGGCTTGGAGATTCCTTAAATCTAAGTACATTTTTTATCTGCATGTTGCGAGATCTGGGAGCTTATGTCTGAGAATCCATTCATCCCCTCCTTCCATCCTTCCCCTTCAAGGGAACAAGCTCTCCCTTTCCCTGCTGAAAACTGTGGATGTGCCACAACGCTTAGCACAGAGAGATGTGCCAGATTCAAAACACCCGCTGCTTGCAGGCCCTGTCAATCACACTGGACTACATTAAACAGCTTAGCAAGACAAAATAGATCATAGTGATGGGTCAGCTATGAAATTTTAAACTCAATAGATGTTCTGCAAATAACATTGGTAGAATCTTCCTAGGGTTTTAATTTCCTACATTTCTACCTTATACAAAAATGAACATTGCTGTTTGTGCATTCATTGGGTAGTGAATAATATTTCTAAAGTGGGGATAATATTTATGTATTTTGTGGTGATTGTATTTGGATGAATTTGCTTGTATTTATGAACTGTTTAGATTTAGATTAGAAACTTTTTCACCTTTCCTGCCAGTGCTGGCAGGTCTCTTAAAGGGTTTGAATTTTCATGAGGGAGCCTCCTTTCATAGCAGTCTAGCAGTGTAAGAGCTGTACTGATTAAGAATTTAATTACGGTGGGAAAATATTTAGGTTTGCATCCCCTTTACAGCCTCTTTACAGTTTCCTGTATGGTAATAAGCCCGTATATCAAGAACTAATTCTGTTTAGGGTGTTTAATATGGATTGTACTTTAAATGTACTTAAAATTTTAATATATAAATTGTATTTGGAATTTTTCCTTAGACCAGTTAATGTTGGATAAATGCTTGGAAATAGTGACATTTTCCTTCTTGAACCTTTGCTTCTATGTGGAGGCATCATGAGCTAACAAGAATTTTGGCCTTCCTGCCAGTGGCAGCCTGTGTCTTACGAGAGACAGGACAGGAATTTCCTATGCAGGATCCCCTTTCCCAACAGTTTTGTTTCTCACCCTGGAATGCCTGGATGTTGCTGTGACCTGCATTGCTGCTGGCCTTCCCAAGCGTGTGTGGTGCCACCATCTCAATCTCCCTCAGCAGTCGTTCTCGTGGACTCGCTTGTGGGCTTCTTTATCAAACCCACTGCTAAGCCACTTCCACAGTCATTTTAGGGAAGTGCCATTTTTAGCTCCCAGGTTGTTTCTTTGTCCGACAAGAAGTCAAGTCAATCTGGCATAAGGAGACGTATTGATCATATACATAGGGTTCTGATCTGCCTGTCTCTAGTGTTACTAACTTTGGCTAACTATAGTGGTGCATTTTTTGACCTTAAGTAGCTCTGGGAGAAACTGCAGCCCTCAGTTTTCATTCCTGATTAGTGGAAAAGTCTTCCTAGAGGCAATTAATTATTGCAGGAATCAGAAAAGACCATTATTTTTCCCTTAGGATCTTTAGGAATTTGGTGGTAGGAGGAATTACCTGTTATTATTTTCACAAAGCATCTTGGCAAGGTAGCAGAAAAAAAATCAGCTCAAGCCAGCTCAGTTTTTCTCTCTTTTTGTCTTCCTGTAATTTAAAGATATCTGGGTTTCTCCCTCTTTCTCCTGCATTATTTTTCCATTTTTCCTTTTGGCATAGGAAAGTGAATGTTCTCCTAAAATTCCTGTCTTCTTCTAAGGCTTCAGAGTCAAGAGAAAAATGTCTTTTAAATGGTAATGATGAGCCATGAAATAAAGTGAATAAACCTGGTGTGATGGAGGAATGATTGACTACTGTGGTGTGAACAGCTGAATGGCAGATGAGGAAGTAAAGCAAAAATATGTTGGAGTTTGGGAAAAAGATGAGATCTCTGTTTTTAATCTGCTTAATTTGATCTTTGTGAGAATCACATTGCTCTGCATGTCTATGATGGCTCTGTGATTGTTATACAGGCACTGATGGCTGAGAAGAGTGTTAAAATAGTAAAATAAATAAGAAATAAAAAACGTGTATGTATGTGAGCTTCCCAAATTATTGATACTGTACCCAATAACCAACCCATTTCCCAAAAATAATATTTAGGTCTGTGTAATATTGTCACATATAGAAGGAATGGGAATATGGCTGGCTGAGATGGTCTGCGAGTGTCTGCTGAGGTTGTTCAGCTTTATGCCAACATCTGAAGACAGGCAGAGAAGCAGCAGCAGATACCCCACGTGCTTGTGTGTTTCCTTCTCACTAACTTGAATTTAGAATGACAGTCCAAATGGGCAAAATTCAAGCCCTGGTCCCATGATGTTGATAGAGCCTGGATTGAGGTTTTCTTTACTAAGTGCTTTCTCATACTGGCCATTTATCTGCCTTGTCTTCTGGCTCCAGGAGACAGTTTCTCCACACATATGCCAAGAATTGAATGCACATAAGCCACCAGTCTGATCACAGCATTTTCTCTTGCAGCGGTCCAACAGACTGGGAAAAGGGCCAAGAAGATTTAAAAGGGAAAAACGGGAAACAAGGCAAATGAACAAAAAGGCCAAAAAACCTTCCAGGAATTCATGATGCCAAAGCAAACAACAGTGCTTGTGGCACAACTGACAAATGATGGATAACAAGGCACCCTAAATGGTAAGTCCTCAGGAGTCGGTGCTCGTTTGTGTGTCACTGGGCAGCAGATGCCTCGTAATCAGATAAATTAGTGGCTCTGCTCTTCTCAGAGCCATTCTAGAGAGGAAGAATGGGTGATCCTCCTTGCTGGTAGCCCTGTCCCCTTGTGTTGGCACCACTGGCACCACTGCTGAAGAGGCCCCAGGAGCGGAACCTGCCTGCCTTGCACACTCGCTCCTTCTTGGGCTCCTTCTTCAGGGCTAGAAGGTGTCAGCTTGATGGACCTGGCAAGTTCAGAGGTGCTTCCAGTACGACATAGGGTTAAGTTTATTACAACCTGGTGAAATCTGTAGCGCTGCTTTCCTCCTTTCCTACATGTTTTCCCTAAAGAAAGTGAGAAGTTTAACCTTCTGATCAAAAGTGTTCTTAAAAAACGTGCAATCCTAGAGCAAAACTATATAGCCATGATTTGAAAGAACAAAGTTTTAGAATAATGGTTCCCTTTACCAAGAGGTAACAAATCTCAGGCTCTTTAAAGGAAGCACTTCTGTGTTAGGGAGTCAATGAATCAAGGCACTATCAATAATGTAGGGCTTGCTACTGCAAAAGTCCTGAGATTTCTTGAAATTTGAGTATTCCCAGACACTTTGACTTAAAAGAGAGGTGGTAAAGCTTAACCCTTTATGGGGCCTGCTCAGCCATTTTCAGTCTTGGATCTGGGATTAAGGGACTATCTAATGGTCCTCAAAATTCTTAACTGAGATATTATTTTTTTTTAAGGAAGGAATTGTGTAAATTACTTTGGTTGCAAAGCCACTTAGATGGTTTTGAGTTTAACAAATGCGGTAGATTTGTTCTTTCTGAGACTTTTAGTAAGATTAGTGATTACTTTTCAATCACCTGAACAACTACTATCTATAATAAGACACTGCCAGATAATATTTATTCCTTTCTTCTGGCTGCAAGAGGCAATATTTCATCCTGACATAGGCATATGTTTAGGTTCCATTATCTCCTGCCCTTGGGCCCAAATGAGTAGTCTGAAAAGTTGATATTCTCAAGTTTTCAGCTGAACTACAGTAATCTGAATATTATCTAGTGATTTCAAAGAGGCCTTTTTATACTTGTTACAAAATTGGCAAATGTCTCAGAATTAATGGTGACATCTTTCCATTGGTTTCAGTGGCTTTTGGATCAGACTCCCACAGAATGTGGATTTTTACTTCCCCCCTGTTATGTCAGATGACTATTAGTTCATACATATTAGATAAGGAGGAAGCATCCTGGGTTATCCTGAACAGGAATTCATCAGCAGTTTGAATCATCCTACTGCTGCTGACTAATTTTAAGCCTTCCTTAATTCCCATCAAAGCATGTAGTTTATTTGTTTTGCATCTGTCTGTAATCGGAGGAATCATTTCTCACCATCAGAAATGGATGTTTCCGCTCCTCCTTATAGGCTCCTGGCACAGAAGGAAGCGGGGGTTCGTTTGAAGCACTTTCCATTTCAGAACTACCTGGGGGAACGAGACCAGCCAGCGAGGCAGGCTCTGGCTTAGTGCGGCGCCTAGGGAGGTTAGCTGCGTTGTGTCTGCAGGCGCTGCTGAGTTCCTGAGCATCGGCAGAGCTGTTATTCCTATGCAAATCAGTCTCGCAGCGTTAGCTCAAACTTCAACAGCATTTTTTTCAGTAACTGATAGAGCAAGATCTTGGGTCGCTGGGGATGCTAGCTTCTGGCCTGAGCAATACTACTGGTTTCTTTATGTGAACATAAGTTTCTCCTCTGCCTTGTAGCTCCCACAGGCCAGAAAGACAAAGGCTGAAAATTTAGGCCATGCTGACAGAGGCAGCGGATGAACTGACAAGATTAACCTAGTTTTGCCATTACTTTGCAGCACTTTACTGAAATCATTTCACAAACAGCTTTCACAACCACCCCTGGTAAATACTACGTTCTTCCTGTCTTTCATTGTCGCTGTCACTGAGTATACAGAATAACTATTTTATTTTTATTTTCTAATTACATTTATGTGTAACATCCAACAGGTATTTCAGTGACTACACTTACATAAAGGCTTTTTCTTCAGTGGAATATTCTTACTTGCGTATAAAGTCAATGGGAATTTTAGGGTCTTCAAGGTTTCTGTCAGCTGTGCTATCTCTAGAGACTCCTGCATTTTGATTTAAGAACCTCTCTGTTGAAAACAGAGGTAATATTAATAGATTCACAGGTTAAATAGATTCTGAATCTCTTTTTCACACTGACTGCATTTGCCCACACATGAGCCCACCAGCTCTCTGCGGAGCTGGATAGTCCTCTATGGGGGTAAAACCAGAGGAATCACAGCCCAAATCAGGCAAACAAGGCAGGTGAAGGCAACAGATGAAGGAAGTAGGAGGATACAGGAGGGTGAGGACTAACCAAGGAAACTTTCTGAATTGTTTTCTAAAACGCAGGAATTTTTAAAGATGGGAGAGAGAGGAGGAAAAGCCTGAGGTCTGGACATCACTGGAAGGAGGCAAAGAGAAAGAAGTGGAAGATGAAGAGGCATCCAGAGGGGTAAGGATGCTTAGGAGAGGCTGAAGCATTTAACCAGCCTCCCTG
Organism: Crypturellus tataupa; assembly: GCA_034781795.1. Taxonomy (NCBI): domain Eukaryota; kingdom Metazoa; phylum Chordata; class Aves; order Tinamiformes; family Tinamidae; genus Crypturellus; species Crypturellus tataupa. Next base: position 1,212,259 of record JAWLRI010000779.1, read on the forward strand.
GAAGCCCCTTTTATGCTCTCTTAGGTAGAACAAAAGTACAACAGCAACACTTAGTGACAGGAGAGGGAAGGGCAGTTAAGGGGAAGGGGTGGAACGACAGTGCACACAAGAGAACAAGTCTTACTGGCAGCTTAAGAGAAAAAAATAATTAGGAACTTGCAGGGAAAATTTGAGTGTTTCTCTGTTTCTACCTGCTATCTCAAAAAATCCAACCTCGTAGCAGACAGGGAAGCTTAGAAGCCGCTTGGATGATGAATGGGATAAGAAACTGAAAACCATGGAGACTGTGTTAGGCTGTGTTAAGTAATACAAATCTTAATACAACATTTTTTTTCTTATAATTACTTCTAGTATTAATAGTGTTTGGATTTTTTTTCTCATTCTGTTTTTTTAAGAACACAGTTATACACACAACTTATTTTTGTTTTAAGCTGCAGAATACCACCAACATCGTATATTGCCAAATTTATCCAAAAAGTCTCATTACACTCATTGTGAAGGTGTGTTGCTGCCAATACCCATATCCTGCATGGCAGAATTAAATGAGAAATGGAGAGCCAGAAATACTGAAAGCTTGGTAAAATTACCCCATGTGGGATTTATGAAAATGCTCTCTTATTATCATTGGCTTTTTGCAATTGCACAGTATAAAACCTGTGCAGAGACCAAATGCGTGACAAAAGAGCTGCTAATAGAAGCGTATGGAATAATTCCTGCAAATGTGGCTCTGGATAACGAAGTTCTGCAGACCAAGCTGCAGAGGAGACGAGAGCTCTTCCTTGCTGTCTGGACTGACTTAGGTGTCATACCTGGAGCTTCCTTCTTGGTAGATTGACAAACAGCAGAACAAACTCCTTCCACAAAATTTTCTACAGAAACCCGTATTACAACCACCAGAGGGACCCTTTGCACTATGACGCCTTAAAACACACCTTTTCCCCCTATTTATAAACCATAAAGCCTTGTAGCATATTATTTCCCAGGCTTGTACGAACAGCGCGTACCTGCGAAGCCCGGGTTGCAGCTGCAGACGTAGCCCTCGGCGCGGTGGTGGCGGAACTCGGCGGGCAGCCCGGGCACGCGGCCGTAGCGCTGCGCCCAGGACAGCTCCACGCACTCGCCCCGCGCGCAGGGGCTGCTGCTGCACTCGCTGACGTCCTCCTCGCAGCGCGGGCCTGTGTACCCTGCCAACGGGAATTAGCGGGTGTTTCACTGATGTCGGTTCTTACCAGATCTGAAAACGTTAGTATACACATTCAGAATATATGTGCTGAGTATTAGGTAAGTTCGGTTTGAAACTCAGGTGCTCAGACACCTCCGGGACACTCTACTTCTTCATCGTGACACTTTCTGGGCTGAGTACCTGGATGCTGCTGATCTGCCTGGCATAGATAATCCTGTCTGCTATACAGACTTGGACCTTTATTAGGAAGTAATGTGCAGATCTGTGTGGGTAGCAAGGCACTGTCGTGTGCTGCAGCTATGCTCTCAGGGTGTGCAGTGGTCTCCTTGGTTTTGCAACACCTCCCTAAGACAGAGGTTTCTACAGAGCATAAATTTGTTGGCATCTGTGAAGTGCTTGAGCTCAAAGTGCCAGAAAACTCCCCAAGTTCCCTGAAAGTGCTAAGCATTTCTACTTCTGATGCATTTATAATACAGGGAGTTGTGTCCACCATGGAGAACGTGCCCAAGCTCTGATCTACGAGCCTAGCTAGTCTAGGAGAACAGAGCCCAGGGCATTTTCACCTATCCTGCAAGACAGAGGAACTTGCATTTAGGACATGAAGGAAACTGGTTTCCCAGTATCACACCTAGTTTAATTTTATTTATAAATAGCAATCATTATTTTTTCAGGGAAACCTAAGCTTTAAGCTGATTTAAATGTCATGTTAGTGAAGAGTAAAAAAGGGATGGTAGCAGCAGTGACATTCATGAATTACATGAGTTGAAGGATTAAGCATCCAACTGGGAGCTGGATTCCAACTTCTAGATTGGCTCCCATCTGAATTCTACTGCAGTTGCTCTGAAGAAGACCTTTTCTTCTACTGTGCATGGAAATCATTCCTAGGCCAGGAGGAATGAATAACCTAGCCATGCCGTTCAGGCTCACGATGAGAAGTGAAGCCTATCTAATGCCAAGCCTATTAATGCAAGAATATTTCTGAAGTTATGTAGTTTTACGCTCTTATTTCATCAGCAAAACACAAGGACATATCTTATGAAAAAAAGCAAAGAAAGTGTTTATAGAATTTAGGCCTTACCTGGCCAGCAGTGACACGTGTAGCTGTCAGTGCTGTCCTCGCACGTAGCGTTGTTGTAGCAAGGTTGGGACCAGCACAAGGGGATTGGTGTCTCACAGTGCAGGCCCATAAATCCAGTGCTTGTACAGTTGCAGCTGTACCTGCAACACAGAACGCCAGTGCTTGGTGAGAAGATCTGGCTTATTTGCTAAATCTACAGAAGCTTCTTGTTTAGCTTGGAGTAACAGCTTGCACAGTTGAGACCAGACTTGAGAGCACCATCTGGGGCTCTAGGAGAAACTACAGAAATATAGAATGGACAGTTTCTGAAAAAAAAAATTGCTTTTGACAAGTGATTTCTTCTAAGTGATTTTTTTTTTTTTTCTGAAACCATTTCTGTCATTTTTGATGCAGTTTTTGTAGGTTTTTATTCACAAAATGAAAAGGAAGAAACTCTGGGAGAGAGACAGAGAGATTTTCTTTGAAAAATTATTTTTCGCTGTTGTTAGGTTTCAATGTAGAAATGCCAATTATTTGCATAGCTCTGATAGTAACACTAACTAACATTTTGATGGCAACACTACAGTTGTGGGGTTAGGAGCAAATAAGCTAGTATACATAGCCAGGAATAGTTACTATCTGCATAATGTTCATTATTTCAATGTCTGCTTTTTCTCAGGTGAGCTCATTATTACAAAATACGTAAGACCTGGTGATTCTACTGCAATATATCACAACTCTTGTGCTTAGGTCATGATCAAATTAAACACGTAAAGCTATACCTATCATAAAAAAGTCTGTAAAATGACTGTTTTAAATGTGCACGGCTAGATGATCTTATCCTAATAATAATCATAATAAAAAAATGAATTAAATTCTTATATGGCTTTCCTTTATGTTAAAATGCTATACTAGTTGTTGTTCAACATATTGAGGAATTCATGAGGAATTTTTGGAGACTTCTGAGTTTAATATCAGCGTCATAGACTTGGAGTAAATATATGGAGGGAAAGCTGTACTGTGGGATGAATTGTTGAACATAAGAGGACAACTAACAGGCCAGCAGACATGGACAGGGCACCCAGCTTGCAGCCAGACCAGGGGAGAAGTCTCTGATCCATCACTTGGACAACGCTAGAGAGTTTCCATTTCAGGTGTTCTCGTTTCAGGTGCAAGGTGACCTCTTTCTCTCCCTGCGGTCCTGCTTTAGTGACACTGGGAAGCAGTAAATTGCTGTGCGCTGTTCAGAGTCATTCAGTACCTCAGAAAAGAAATTCTGCACGGCTGGTGTCATGTCACGAGCCTGTACAAAGGCCCTTTTTGAGAACATGATCTCTGAGTTCACCAGGAGCATGCCTGTTGCTGACATGACTTTTCTGACTATTTTCTGTGCTGTTATCTTCCAAACCGCTTTATAAAAACTGAACACTGAACAATACAGGACAAATCTACTGGTAATTTCAATGCCTGATGAATGTACTCATTGATTTGGGGCTTTATTTCCTATAATGTATGCTTTATGCATATCTATTTTCTGTATTTTAGACTCTGGTGCTCAGTGTGCAAAGTGACTATCACAGAATGAATGCCAGAGTCCTGCGTGCCTGGACTGATCCAAGGTAGAGCTGTTGGCAATAGGTGAAGAAACTTTTCTGTTGCTTTGAAATGTCCCTGTCTGTCTCTTCTGCCTATTTGTCTCTTTTTTAAAAAAAGTATTCTTTTTTCCTTTTTTTTTCACCCTCCTTCCTCCTGTCTCTTTTGTTCATAGGTTGCAGGTTGTTTTGAACAAGGAGCTGCTGGCCCATATGCCTGTAAAATACCTGGCGCGCTTCCTAATGACGTCTATTACTATGGTAACTATTATTTCTGTTTTTCTCTGCCTTTCTCCTCTAATGTGTCTGCCTATAAGTGCGGACAGCTGCTGTTGGCAAATTGAGTTTTATGCACTTTCACATCTCGCTTTGCAACTAGTTTCGTGGACTTTAAAAAAAGGAATTGATCTTTAAGTGATAATTCCTCAGGGCCAGATAAACAACACGTAAATACTCAGGAGCAAAAGCATAAGTGTGAAGAAGGTACATTCCAATTTTTGCAGTTTTATACACACACACTCGCACATATATATATAAATATATAATTTTGGTGCGGTCCGTACCCGTTGGCGCCGTCCGCGCACTCTCCTCCGTGGAGGCAGGGCTGGCTGGCGCACTCGTCCACGTCGGTCTCGCAGCGCTCGCCGAGGAAGCCGCGCGCGCAGGAGCACGTGAAGCTCCCCGGGGAGTCGTGGCAGGTTGCGCCGTTCAGGCAGGGCTCTGATGAACACTCGTCTATGTCCACCTCACAGTTGGTACCTTCAAAATCAACAAAACGGCAAATGCTGAGCGTAGAAAACAGAATTTTCACATTATTCAAACACTGCTGCTGCCATGTTTATATATTACAGAAGTGGCTTGTCATTTAATGCTCTTGGCAGAGTCCATTTAATTGAATTAAACACAGTTAAAATCCTCAGAGTAAAGATATGAGGCAGTATCCCAATTAACTGCTTAATGTTTCCCAAGGTTTAGCGATGTGTAAATGAGGCTGGTTGATGCTGTGTTTGCAACAGGTCAGAATGGCAAAGAACCTCCTCAGTTGTATTTGGTGAGACTAAATCAATTCTAATACTAGTTTGCAGCTATTTGTGATAATTAGCAAGTTATATTTGCATTTCTTTTCCTCTGAATATTTGGTAATTAATGCTTTGCAGCTGCTGTTCTGGGTGTTTCAGGGTATTTCAGGATTTTGTATGCTTATGCACTTAATATTTTGACTTTAATGCTTATAAACCATTATTCTTTAATATAACTTTCACCTGCTGAGCCAATTTATTTTACCAACTGCAGTACTGGCCACTAAATGGATTAAAAATGAAAATTATAATGAAAAAGTTACTTTTAAGCTGACTCTACTGTTTCTTATTTGGTTAAACAAAGTTGTAGAAACTGTTGTAAAGAGTTTTCCAAATTTCCTATTAGAAAGGAAATCTACAACCCTGAGATTAGGGGGGGTTGTTTGGAGAGATGAGAGTTTTAATATAGAAGGATTGGACAAGCTCTCAAAAGGTGAGAACAGGCACATTTGGATTTATGGGTATCATGTTTGCAATTAGGTGCTCACTTCTGAGCCTTACGCTTAGTGTTGTTACTAGCTCTGCGCTACTGTGGAATGTGTGTGTTCAAATTAGGAACACTTTTTCCCAAAATGGTGAGACTGCTAATACCACTGCTGTAACTTGATCTTCATAAAAATCTGCATTACACATCAATATCTGGAAACGGTATATCCAAAAAAAAAAAACCTTGAAGATGGTATCTCTTTGATTATTTTGTGTTAACCATAAAACCTCATATATTCTAATGAGATCGTCCACCTTTCTAGTTAGAGCTATATCTTTTTTATATTTTCTAGTGATAATTGTATTTTTACTGTAATTTTAGAGAATGCATTTTTACAGTTTCCTGGAAAAAAACCTCGATTATGAATGCTGTGCCTCCGTTTGGAGGCTCCTCGATGGAGCTAGCCGCTACTTTCCGTGGGAGGAGGATGCAGGGACTCTGGCGGCACTGTGGTAATGCGCATCGCATGCAGCCCTCCGCGGTCATTGCCCTGCGAATTCACTGTAATTGTAAACAATGTGTTTGCAGAAGTATGTGTAGTGACCGTAAATCTGCCAGAGCTCGTTAACAGCTTCCCCTGAGCACTAAAAATCATGTGACAAAACAAGCCCTGTTCGACTGATCCTCCGCTCAACCAAATCTAAAACTACAGGCCCGAGAACAGCCTGACGATTAACATGAGAACACAGCGTTGTTTTGGTTCGTGTCTTTAATCTATCAAGCCCAGGAACCTGCCTTCGGCAATGTTGCCTCGGAAGAAAACTCTTCTCCCTTTATAACGTATCTAGCCGATGTGATATGCCACAGAAACGGGGGGAATTCCTTCCCAGGCTTTACTGAGTCTGCTAGCAGCTTTATTTTTTTTTTTTTTTTCATATGCGAAGGAAAGAGATGAAAAGACTAGATTTATATTTGCACCTCGGTCTAACATTCTGTCATAAATATGCTATATGCCAAATATCATATGCCAAAACCCAAAAAGCTCCAACAACCCCTTCCACACATATTATGTAGGACTAAGCCATTAGGAGCAAAGACATCCTGTTTTAGAGCAGGCAGAATATTGCAGCAAATACTGAACCGCACAAGTGGTTTGAATTGAAAGACTGGGAATGTGGATGTTGGAATATTTATAATGTCAGTGGTTCCTTTGGAGAACTAGGATTATTTCTTATATGACTGGCTTTTTTAAAAAGTTCTGCTGTTTGCTTCTTTGTACAGCCCCAGGTGATTAAAGGTAAATGCATTTGAGGATGAGAGAGAAGACATCAACATTATCAAATCTGGTTACCTACTGATATACACGAAGGTAAAAGCCACTTTTTGGTCAAAGATACGAGGGGTTTGCAGACCCCATGTACTTCTAGGTGGACCTGCACATTCTTAGTACTGATGGAAATCAGTATGTCAGGCTGCCCGTTCCTCTACTCCACATCTGCAGTATTAAGCTCAAGAATGACTGGAAAAAAGAATGTACTGATGCGATACAACCTGTATATATAAACCTTAAGTTCCACCACCTGGATGGAGCGTGTCAGCTATTTTTTAGTCACCAGGTTTAAAATGGCAGGCAGATAGTTCCTGTCTCTCCCTGCATCATAAATAAATAGAAGAATTTCAAATAAGTAGAAATCTCAAATTACAGGGAGACGATTAATGTCTTAGAATGAGAATTTGACCTGCAATATCCTGACATACCAGAAGGAAAACTCTATGGCTAAATCCAATCAAAAATTCAGTGCCCAAAAGTTAGAAACCGCAATATTTATACTTCAGAGTGTGCCCCATCTGCAGTTTCTTTTGAAGACCCTTTCAAAAGTGGCCACTAGTGCTGGTCTCCTCTAACGTAAGTTTGTGGCTAGAAGTGTCAACCCCAGCTGGAAACCTGGGCTGAATTCCCTCCTCGTGTTGGTTAGGGTGGGATTGGGGAATGCTGGTTCCTTGCAGGTCGAGGAAGAAAACCAACGCCCTGCACTTTGTGAAGCAATGAAGCTCAGCACAAAACAAGGCATGAGAATAGCACTTTGGCTTTGTGCTGGTAATTTGCAAACTGAGTGCCTAAACGTCTGCTGAAGTTTTCATTTGACTGCCTAAGACCCAGGATGCATCTATTCCTAAATATTTTCCTGGCATATATATTACTGATGAGAGTACTGCAGGAGAACTAAAGGGTAGGTTTCATTTCATCAGGTAATATCGTACAGAGTTGATTTCAGTCACAGTGTAGTAAAAGGTGGTACTCGAATAATATATCCTTATTCCAATTTCATCAGTCACTGCAACAGCTTTTCCTATTTAAAGGATGTGATGATGCCTCTAAAAATGGCTTTTTGAACTGCCATGTGCCCCTGATAGTTTATACTAAAATGTTCCCTGGCAATGGGGGACTGGTTTTGGCTGTGTTGAGCCAGGGAATTACTGTGACTAGCTGTGACCCCACTCTGTTGGGGTGAATTATAATTAAGTATAATTAGCACAGTGGAAAAATACTGTGTTTAACTGAGGTATTCCGACCAAACTTTGACAAACCAATTGAGTTTCGTTATTCAACAGCTGTGCGGCACATGTCATGTAAATAATTTCACACGTGCAGGGCATTATCATAGTAAGCTGCAGATTTCATGCTAAATTCTCCAGTCTTTGGCTCTCAGTGCAATCTAACCTCTTCCATTTGTGTAAGAATTATGTGTGACATTTCTCGGCTATTTTAAGCGGCGCAGCATTCCAGTCGTACAAAACAGCAGTCAGAGTCCATGAAACAAGTAGCAACCAAAGGCTGTAACTCAAGCATTTGGTTAGCATTTCTGCTGTAAATTTACTATACGCTCTCTACCCACCTATCAAAAACCAGAACCTTTTTAACATCTTAGGGAAATGAGATGAGGCTGGATGACTTCCCACAGTAACTCACGGTGTCAGGCCAGGATAATAAGGGTTGGCAAGATCCCCTGACAGAGGAAATGTGGATTTTTATTATCAGCGGGGACAGGTCGGGGTTTTCATTTGGAAATCCCTCTGGCCTCTGCATTTAACACAACTCACAGCAAGGTGCAGAAAATAACAGGTTTAAAAAAAAAAAAAAAAAAAAAAAAGGAGGGGGTTTCTAATAAATCATTTGGTTAAGTGGCCCTTAAAAGCTGGTATTTTACTGCTGAAGGAGCAGTCAGCTGTTCCCTTACAGAATTATTATTAGCTTCTTTGCTGCCGGGAAGCTATGTCTGAACTGTATGTCAAAAACACTGAAATCTTTTCTGCTTTGTATTTTAGAACTCGTTTTTTCCCCTCAGCTCTCATTTCTTAACTCTGTTTTTGCATGGTGCAGAGCACTTGGAGGGACACTGCTTGATTTTGGTGCAGCCAAGGAGCACCAGCCTGGAAAACAGCAGAATTTTATGATGCAAGTGATTCCAGGAGAGCGAATTTCCTCCAACAGTTTGTGTCAATGTAAGTCTTCATTTCTATTTATTTGGGCTATATTATTTCATCAGCTTTATCTCTAAGGTGCAAATCCTCTCTTTCAGACTGACTTCCTAGGCTATCGATCCAGTCCTGGGCTCACCAACAGTGCAGGATTAACAAATACTGACTCCAACAGGAGGTCTGAGCGGAGTCTGATCACTTCAGAGTAGCCATGCTGACTGTTAGTCGGTTTTTCCTCCTTCTTCTTCGTCCTCTTTTAGCTGCAGAGTCTTCCCATCACTTGCCCTAGGCTGAGACACCCACAGGGTGACAAGGAAAGCCACTAATCTCCCTTAAATGACAACCCTTTACTCATGAGATTTTTACCTCCGATTTCCCCTCCCTTGTGAGGCTTTTGAGATGGGATTTTAAACCACATATCTCATTTCTTAGTCATTTGCCTCAGTTGAAGCAGTAGGTGTGTTTTCCCAATATTTTTTGCTGTATTTTTTTTAACTTGATGGCAATCTGTCACAAAAATGTCTCCTTTTTGCCTTTTACTAATCCAGAGCTTTGAAATTTGAGGGGAACTGTCTTTGCAGTCAAGGAAGTAAGCAAAAAATATATGCTCATGTCTTAAAAATGAGGCCATACAAAATGGAATTATCCTGAAATGGGCAGTTTGGAAAACTGATAATACTCTTCTTTTCATGTATATAATATTTCAGTTTCAAATGAATACTCTGTTCCTGGGAAGGGCAGAGGAGGGGACTCCTGATCAGTCAAAAAGTTAAATTTAGGCAGGACAGCAGTGATGTCAGTACGTGTGGCTACTGTGCATGTGGGGACATGGGTTTTGCAGGTGTAATGACAGGCTTCTCACTTCCCTATCTGTTTGGAAAACTAAAAGCTGGGCTGTAATCTGCTTTTTCTCCATCAGCAGGATACATTTTTTCCCCAGTCCTTGATGTTTTGCCCTATTCTGGTCTTGAAAATCTTTCTTTCTAGGCTTTCATACCACACTTACTGTTTTTGTATCTGAGTTCATAGTTCTCCAAGACTTATAACTCAGCTGAGAAGTTCACTATATGGCACTATGAAAGTCCTCAGCTTTGAACTAAAAGCTTGAACGATGAGAAATGGGGTATATGGGTGCTCTGCCGAGGAGGAAGAGGTGCTTTTTGAATGCCTGGAACCCACTGAAATATTGATCCTTCTTTTCTCCCAAAAGGAAAAGTGTCTAACACAAATTTTAGAAACTTACTCCATGGCAAAAAGAAAGAACATTTACTTGTGGATTCAGTCAGACTGTTGGTCAAGGTATCATATAGGAGAATAGCAAAAGGGAAATCCATGAGCTATACAAATCAGTAGATTATATAGCTTAAAAGTCAGCAGAGTGAGACCAGAAAGGCATATCCATTTTTAGAACTGATTTTGAGGAAAAAGGATAGATTAATTTATTTTGCATTAAGTTCCAGCAAAGTAAAAGATGAAAGAGGTCTGTTAGCTATAGTGGATAAGAATAAGCTGAGAGAAGAGTAAGAAAGTCTGAATCAGGTGTTTGAAAATCTCCAAACATGGTATCTTTCCTCATTAAATGTAAAAAAAAAAAAAAAAAAAAAAAAAAGTTTTAAAGGAAAATGCTCCTGAAAAGCAAAGGTAAAGCTGTAAGAGTACAGTTTGTGGTTAGGAAATCAAGTAAGTCTAAGTAGATAGAATCTTTAAAATATCCCTGTCAAACATAATTTTTTTTTGTATGGAGAGTATTCTGAGTACATGTGTTTGCAGAATGCTTCTTTTAAGGTAAATACTAAGCTAGCCCTTGATCTTCACGGAGCTCCTCTGTAGATTCTGTGAAACGTGAGGTATCTTTAATCTTTCTCCACCTCGCGCCACCAGGTCACAGTGATAACCCATAACGCACGAACACCCGCTGCAGCCAATGCAGTAATACAGATGTGACCAAATAAGTGATAAGGGAGGGGGAATAAAACTGGGAACACTGTGTGTGTGCATTCTCCATGGCCCAAAGCAGAGGTTGTTTTCAGTCGCGCTCACCTGTGTACTCGAGTGGGCAGACGCAGTCGTACCTTCCCACGCGGTTCAGGCACGTCGCGCCGTTCAGGCAGGGCTCCGAAACGCACTCGTTCACCTCCAGGTCGCAGTGCTTGCCTTGGTAGCCGGGCACGCAGTAGCAGGAGTACTCGCCGAGGCCGTCCCTGCACAGGGCCCCGTTGTGGCACGGCTCCGAAACGCACTCGTCCAAATCCGTCTCGCAGAGCGTCCCCGTGTAGCCCGCGCGGCACAGGCAGGTCGGGCCGGCCAGCCCGTTGCGGCAGGTGCCTCCGTGTTCGCAGGGGTTCGCGTCGCACGCGCTGGCGGCCGCCTCGCACGTGCTGCCTCGGTAGCCCGCGGGGCACTCGCAGGTGAAGCTGAGGTTTCCGGCAGCGCCGACGCAGGTGGCGTTGTGCAGGCAGGGGTTTGGGGAGCAAGGGTCGTAGGTTTTATTGCAGGGCTCCTCTGCCGCCTCCACTGATGCGTCTGCGCAAGGACAGGGATCGTCCTTGTCGCCGGCGGCGCACGTGGAGTTCTCTTGGCAAGGATGTGACAGGCACCTGGAATCATTTCTCATGCAAAAGGACTCTAGAAAGAAAAAATAATAAAAAAAAAGAAAGCTTCTACAGAAATTAGAGTGAAGCAGAGAGAAAAAGTACAACCTAACCATAATTTTGTTTCAGAATAGTTCCAGGGGTGCGCTGTTGAGAAGAAAACAGCACTGATAACTGCATGCAGGAGATTAATAAATATAAAACCAAGATAACTATCAAAATATGAGAGGCTGTGATTCTTGCCTCTTCCAACACCTGTGGTCTGTCCGGGTTGCTAATTGGTTGCTTAACACTAACAACACTGTTGCAGATATATCTGGTCAACAGAGACAAACAATGACATGGAATGTATTTAGGGGGTTTTAAGGCAATGTCTTTTTATTAGAGCAAGGAATTGAACCACTTCAGTACTAGTTTAGGTTCTGGTGTGGTATGGTGAAAATTGTTTTTATTGGAATTCAGCAAAACTGAATGACTCAGGTGTAGTTTGAGCTCAAATGATCTAACCCATTACACCCTTGGATTTTATTTTGGACTTCTTGATTAGAAGAGTAATTTAACATTTATATAGCACTATACAGTAGTACAAAGAATCTCCCAAATGCCTGAGATACAAAATAGATTCTTTTTGCTGTCTGAGTGCAATAAGGCTGGAAGGCCACAGTGAACCCGCTGTAAACGTTTCCTCCCCACACCTCCAGGACCTGAGGATTAAGGGGAACTCGGAGCTGCCTTGCTGCTGTGCAGACTGACAGTAATTACAGCAACTTCTGCCTTCCCAGGCCCGGGGCAGGAACCTGCTGCCAGCATTGTCCATAACCCAAACTGGGAAATGCTAATACAGTTACAGATATTCCTTACAGTCAAAGAAAACAAGAACTTTGACATGAAACTGTATGATTTCTATCACAATTGACATGTCAGCATTCAGCTAAAGTTATGAGTCCATGCAAAGTAGGCATAAACTAATATAGTACCAAGCAGTGGCAGAGAAGGTGCCAAATACTGAGCACCTGAGGTAGATGAATTGCTGTGGGCTGAATCTTTCCAGCACGGCTGCGCTGCCCACCCCATCCAGTGAGCGAGATTAAAGCTTGAATATGTCTGTACGTGCTGTAATCTGGTCTCCCATTTGCAACACAGATACAGGTGGGTGAAGAGTGCAGGAGGGTTCTAGTGATCACTATCATCATCTGCTCATAATGTCACGTGGCTTCTGTCATGATATGATATTGTATCTAGTGTGGTCAGTGGAAATGGTGCTAATTACTAGTACACTTCCTGCGGCACAAAACAGGAGCTTTGTCTGACACATCCTGATTCGAGGGTGCTGGAGATGGTAAGATCTGAAGAGATGATTGCAAACGTGGGGTATAGAGGCTAAATTTATGAATGTTTGGGAGGTGCCAGTGGAAGAAACCCTGGCATTGCCTGCAAATAGTTTGCTAATGCAATGAAAGAGCAGCAGATCAAGTCTCATAGGCACCGATTGCCCATGAATGGAGAGAAGCAAGGCAAGTGGTTATTTACTGATACAAACCACCTAGAAGATATAAATACTCATTTAGAGCCAAACCCATGTATAGGATTTAATTTGTGCCAATCTGACTGGAAAAGTATAGTAAGTAGAGACTTATCCGATACATTTTTTATTTTTATTTTGCAACTGATCTCCCCTATATTATTAAAAACAATCCCGTACCCTGTAGTGAACATTTGAATACCACCGCACATCTCCAGTGATTATGCTGTGGCATTCCTTAAAATATATGAGCAGTAAAACTGCAAACAAATATTCTGCATACCACGAGAGGAAAAAATTTACGTTTGTATCACAGGAAAGAAAATGCAGTCATGTTTTGGCTGAGAGTTTATGAAATAAAGCAGAACATTTTCTTCCAGAAAGAAGGTAATGATTCAGAAGGGAAAGATTCATGTGGGCTGGGGAATGAAAGTTATTTTAAACAATCTGTACATGAGTCTTCAGAATGTCCCATTTTCTTCTTTTATTTTTTACATTTATTTGGGGGTATAAAAAGTATAGGTTTCTTCTATTAAATTAACATGAAAATGAATGGAAAGATGGTGTTTGCTTGTGCAAATGGGCTGTTGATGAACTGAACTTTTCAGAAAAAGTCAGATCAATCTCTAATTTCTTTCCAGTTTTTGGAATGGAGAGTCAGGAGAGTGGACCCAATAGAAAAGGAGAGGGGTGTTGGAAGAGAAGGAACATACAGAGAAACTTATCAATAACTGGAGCTTGATCGGTGCTGATAAAGTCCGGGGACAGAATCATGGCCAATTGGGAAACTGGAAAGCTAGGATGGATCAGCTGAGAAAAAGTGAGTTGAGCTTCCTTCTTGCGGCTTCTGAGCAGAGCTGCACAGAATCACAGACCAGCTGAGGCTGGAGAGGACTTGTGGAGCTCATCTCGTGCAGCTCCCCTGCTCAGACAGTGTCACCTAAACCAGATGGCCCAGGACCACATCCAGGTGACAGGAACCCACGAGCTATCCTGCCTCTGCGAACAAAATGCACCACCCTGAATAAACCTGGTGGCTGTAAATGTGTACATTCATTGAGTGAAGTACCTAGTTAATATTTGTTCAAGTAAGTTGAATGGAGAGGGATGTAGTAACATAGACAGCAACAGTGACGTCATGATTTAAAACAGATCAGCAATGGTCTTAACGATTACATAAAAATATGATTTCTTTGTTGTTTTGCAAGATACCTCTAAATTAGTTCTCTTTGGAAACAACATTCTTTCACCTGTTAACATTTAGTTTTGCACTGAGAGCAAATATTGCATCTCTATGCTAGGTCATTTCCCAGCTCACAGCACTTAATGAATTCAAAATTCTAGGTAACAGATGGGCCATGGGAGTAGATGACTTGCTCCACAGTCAGCAGTATCACCAGCTTCTTATCAGCACTCTCTTAGGTTTGTTCTAATACCTCACCTTACATATATGTGCATATTAGCCATGCGTTTAGTTTCTTTTCTTTACCCTGGATATTCAAAAATTGACTGTAGTCTATTTTACATAATCTATTATGAAATCTGCTAGAGTTAAAAAGAGCTAGACTGAGTTCTTTAGGAAACTTTTCAGCTCACATTTTTCTTGGTATTGAGCACCTTTAAATAGCTTACCTTTCACACTGTCTACCTGCTTGCAGTTCATAAAAATGTTAAGAAATTAGGCTATGCTTAAATTATAACCATGTTGAAATACTGTGTAAATTACTGTGTAAACTGCAACAGGTCAATTATTCCAGTATTTTTTGAGTAGAACCACTATGATATGAGAGGCCATTTAGTTAATTACTGTTTTCCCTTCAGGGTTAATTTGCACACAGCAGATCAATATGTTGTAATGACTGAGTATGAAAAAGGTGAAAAAAATCACCTTTTTGTAGTTCTGATGGCAACACACGAGCTTGGCGCAGGGGTACTTAGAAAGTTTCAGAGGTTACTGAGGCATTAATAGAGGGCGCAAATGAGAGAAAGGAAACACTTATAGTCAGCAGTGTAGACAGCAGAGTGGGCAACCAGTTTGTCTTCAAAGTGACACCACAGTGGGGAAAATCAGAAACAACAGGCATTTCTTGGATTCTTTTAAAACTCGTATCTTAACTTGAACTTTTCTTGCTTTTGTCAAACAAATTTCTTAGGTAGAAATTGCTGACGGACAATTCAATGCACATGTATTTGTTCCAATAGTGCCTGGGCAATGTTCTTTGATTTGTTTTTGAAATTTACAGCAAAACACTGAGGGACTTCTGGAGTCTTATCTTCATTCCCCATGCACTGTGCCACGGGTTTACTATTCTTCAGTGTTGTTGGGAGTTTAACTTTTGGCAACATTGCGTAGGGATAACCTGAAAAGGCCTCGTGTTCTAGCTCAGATAAACACAGGAGTCATTTTCATTCTTAACAAATTAAGATCACTTAAGCAGTGACTTCTTCTGACAGAGACTCTTAAAATTTGTATTTAACGTTAAAAACATTGCAACAAAATGCTGATCACTTTGGATTTACACTGACTGACATCTGAAGTGATTATCAGTCTCTTTATAAACATTGGTACGTTAATCTAATTATCATAGCAATTAGTGACAAGCATTTTACCCCATGGTTACATCCTTTTGAGAGAGACGAGATGTTTGCAGTATATTCTGAAGATTTGCGTTAGAGTTGCCCTAGGTTTTCTCTGCAAAATTCTTTGCAGTAAAGCTTGCCACCTACCGTAAAATCATCAGTACTGCTACAAATATGTCTGTAGTCTAGAGAGGGCTGGCACAAACTATTGCATTTAAATAACATCTAGACAGACTCAGTTGGATAAGCTTAACAAAGTATCTTGAGATTATTGAGTAACTGAGATTATGTAACTAATCAACACTAAAAATGCATGATTTTGGTCTAGTGATGACTTCTTAGCCACTGGGAACTGCAGTGATGCAAAACAATATTGATTATGATGCTGAAAGTGCATGGCAATGGCAATGTATGAGGGCAAAATTATTTCAGTGGTAAAATTAACATAAACAGGGCAGGAGTCTGAATGGGCCAAGGCAATTTGGCACAACTGTTCTGACGAGAACATTCGTGACCCTCAGTAAAGCAAGTATTTTGAAGCGCTCACCCTCAAATCTTTCCTAATTGAAAATTCTGAGAATTTCTTCTAGATTCAGTTTGATTTGGAGAGATATTCATGTAGGCTGTAAAAATACTCTGTTAACCTAGATTCATAAAATCAAAAGTAAGCCAAATTGGTGATCCCTAATTTTAAGAATATGATCAACAATCTTCTTTAGCCACTCAAAGGCCATAAACAAATCCTAGCAACCTTTGCTGGGCTGTTTTTGACAGAAATGTTCTTCAGCAAAGACTTCTTTCTGATTCCTCCTACAAGTTGGTGAAATATCATAATCAGGACAGGGATTTAAAATGAAATTTCTATTACCACTAATCACATTGCTGTGACCTTGAGTCCTCTTGGATATGTTCATGCCTGGACTTGGCTAATCACTGCAGAATCTGCAGGCTGCCTGTAGTTGTAATGCTACTCCTCAAATGTGCCTTTTTTTTCCTGAAGGAGGACTCTGAGCTTTACAGAAGCTCCAACACTAACAGCTTCAGGATCGTTTTACATAACCTGCAGCGACTTTTCTGACCTTCTTAACAAAGATAGTGCATTTGCTAGAAAGAGAGAAATCTTTCTACCAGAAGAGAACCACCTTCTTGATAGCAATATAGCCATCAACATTGACAAATGTACTGTGCTATGAGAAAGGCTTTTTTTCTTTGTTCTTTTTAACAGAAAGCTGTTATTCCACTTTTTTTTGTGTGTGTTTGTTTTTTAATTAAAACTAGCTAGCTACACCATCTAATAAAGGTAATACAGGTGCAGGTCTAGAAGCTGAAAATTAAGCTTTAAAGTATTTGCTAAGGAAACAGTGATCAAATTAGGAATCAGGAAAAAAAAATTCTCTGTCTCATGTTGATGCAGCAACAGCCCACAGCATTTGTTCACAGGCTTGCAGTAACTTTACCTTATAATCAAATAATTTCACCAGAGAAATGATGATGTAACATATTCCCAAGGACCCAAATATAGCCCTATGTCTGGAGTAAGAAGTCAGAACCTTCAGTGCTTGTGTTCATTTATGGTCTGAAATTTGCCCCTGAGAAGCTAAAGCAAGTGTGTGAATCTGTGTCACTGAAATATCAAGCCCTGTGACTTCAGCGAGATCTTAAAATAATTAGCATTTAACTGGAAATATTTGAGTATTGCCCAAGGCGTTTAGTGCTACATCGAAGAATGGTTGGCTTTGGTGTAACTAGGCATATCTCAGTTTATCTGCAGTGCACCATGACACAGAGGATACAGTTCATCACTATGACAATAACTTCCTTGCAAAGACAGCCTTAGAAAGTTGTGGGTGTGCATATATATTCAATCTTGAAATGCTCCTTGATGTATCTTGAAGAACCAGGGGAGAGATGGGCACAGCTGCATAATCTACAGTGACAGGAATTGGGATCAGATACCTTCACCGTGGACTGAAAGGAAGAGATGCCATGTGTGGATCAGCTTTTGGCAGATGGGGAAGAGAAGGACATAAGAAGATGCCATTCAGGATTAAGCAGAGCCAGGTAAGGGGCTATCTTAGCTCTCAAAACACCTTTTCCATTCAGATTCTCTGTGGATAGATTATTTCAGTTTTTCCACGCAGTTTTGCTTTCCAGACTGAAAACTCAAACTTCCTAAATCTTGAGCTAATGCTGCTTTATTCCCTCCCTGCCCATCTCCCATACCTATTTGCGTATTGCACCTTTCATCCTAATTTCACTCTTCACTCCTCTGCTTTTCCACATCGCCCCAGTAATTTAATGTAATGAGCATTTTATGGTAACTGTGGTGTCATTTCTCCTTCCCAACCTTCAGCTGGAATGGAAGTATCACTCCCTAAGACCCGACCAGCTCCATACACAGTTTGTAATTGCTGCTTGATCTGCTTAATGTACTTAGGGAGCTATAAACATGCTCCTGACAAGCAAGCAAGCGTTTCTCACTGTGGCTACACGCACCGTGGTCATCAGGGGTTAATCCTGAATCCTTTTACTTCAGTTCTATGTCCAAAACATCTGAACGTGTTGTTATAGAAACCACTTTCAGAGTTTAAATCTTGAATCAAGATTATTGCCATAGTAACCACTGCCACACACAGACACAAAGAATAAAACGAAACGGCCATTTCTCAAAATATTCTGCTTCTACTGAAAAGGACAATTTTTTTCTCAGACATATTTGTATTGTCAGAAACAAGCACAGTAAATTAGCTGCATATTTACTGAGGCAGGAGCACTGTGTACGGTATATTAGCATAATAACTGAATAGCATTACAGTTTTAGATGTTGTTTAGGAAACACTTAATGATCAAAATTATATGTGAGTCAAATTAGGGAACTGGTTGTCGCCATTTCATTATTCTCTAATCACTTCAACAATCTCAGGTTAATTTGATGCTATTCCCCATTCTGAAGTTGCAGTTTGTTGTCACTTGCTGTCATTTTACCTTTGTGCTGCCCCAGGTTTCCGTATGCTGGGATCACCTCAGCAAGAGCGCTCACAGACACCCTTTCTGATGATAAATACTGCTAAATTCAGCAACCAGCTGACAGGCTGTCCTGCAAAACTGCCACCCCGTGCCTGCCGATCAAGGCCCCATGAAGAGCGCTAGCTCCAAGGCGCTCGCTTGGCAGACACGCTCACCTCATTCAAGAGTGATGGAAAATGATGGGAATTGGTGCAGTTCATTAATTTGTGATGTGTGTTGTCAGCAGTGGACACCTCAGAAACGCCTCAGAAGCGAGGTAAATGCTTCCTTCTCCTAATCCCCTTTCACTTCTCTACCTTGTTTCACTGCAGTGAACACTCAGCAGCTCTCACTTCATTTTCCATTATACACACATTATACATACACTGATTCCTGCTATGAAATGCCTACTTCTGCATATGCTCTATTTCAATGTAATTTTTCATTTTACTAGTTTCAAAATATACCTGCCCATCCTTATTTGCTATGTCCGGAGAACAGTAAACGCATGAACATAACTAGGTGCTGCATCCTCCCTATTTAAAAGTGATGAAAATTCCTTTTAATTGAATTCATTGAATTGTGTTACTGAAACAGTGGAATAGGATTCTCTCATACAGAAACATGGATGATGAATAGAAAGTTGATTTTGAACAGTAATATACAGAGGTGGGAATCTGAGCTCTTTTATCAGTGTCTCAGATGCAAAGGACATGAATAATATTTGTGTTCAAAATTGGAAACAGTTTGATGCGATTTTTTATTATTCTGTAGATTAAAGGTCTTTATTCCAAGGACTCAGCTGATACCTTTCCTACCCTCACTGCTCTTGGAGCTCCACTCTGGGTGGGTACGTCCTCAGCATACAACACGTGAATCTTGCATACAAAGATTTCTCCTGTTAGATGAGAATTTTGTAGAAATTAAGAGATTTTATTTGTGAAAACTTAGGTGTTTTAGCAAGGGGGTTATATTGTCAGAGTCATCTCCTACACTATAAAATTTTATCATGCCTTGCCAGCCACTAGAGAGATTTTCAGCAAGTCTAAATGGACTTGTCCAGGGCACCTTGACAAAGGCAAGTGGATTTGTAAAATCATTTGAAAGGGCTGGGTCCTGCCTTGTTCCCAAAAATTCCAAAGATGGTAGCAAGCCTTTTAAAACTAATAGAAGCCTAATCTGGCATTCCCAAACCTGCCATGTTAACCCACTGACTGAGGGGTGCAAATGCTGCTGTGAACAATGGAGAAAATATATGAAAGCAGCAGTGCTTGCTCTGAAGTACAGCAAAATGCTAATGCAGGTGGTAAGAACGCAGGCCAAAATGTACATCTAGGAAGCAGAGACACACGAAGCGACGAGGGAAACGTGGACAGAGCCCAGCAGGGCTGTGGAAGGAGGAAACCATGATCTCACTTCTTTCCACCAGTGGAGGGATTTTCAGAAATACAGTGGGAGAAACTGTCAGTCCGTGAGTTTGGGTGAAATCCAGTCGCTCTTGGCTCTTGCTGAATAACAGGAATCAGGGTGTAAACGAGCTGCTCCCTCGTGCAGAGGCCAGAGCTCTCCTTGCGGGACACGCGGTCTCACAGCTCCTCCGGGGTCTGGAAGCAATTTGTGGCATTTTGCCTCCGTGTAAGAGAGAGGCTTCCTGCTCCCGTTGTGTTCCTGGCTCCCACTGAGTTCCGCAAGGAACCCGATCTGGGAGACGCTGCCTCTCGCAGAGATGAACCAGTGCCGCTCAGTGCTCCTTAGATTTTATTTAGGTCGGAACACGCGAGGAGCTGTACTACCCGTCAACACGGGAAAGAAGAAGGGGCCAGAAAGGCTGCCAATTGCTACTAACTCTTTGATCTGATCTTGGAGTGCAGGGGCTGAAAACTGAGTACAAAAATTGATTTTCGGTCAAATTTTATGCCCATTTATTGTTCACTTTTGAAAACCACAGGAAGGCATACTCTTAAATGCACACTATCTTTGGCATTATTGCCCACTTCATTGCTTCCTTCCTCTAAATATGAAAATGACCTACAACTGTGATGCTAATATGTTGTAGCATATAAAGGTGTGATGATTTTAAAGTATAGCCACAAATAACTCCATACAGTAATAACACAAATGCTCTAAAGTTGATGCAGGTGTGATTTTTTTTTCCAAGTCAAAAACAGGCTTAAAGTCCTGATTATTAAAAATGCACCGAACCAATCTGTAACATGGAGTAAGAATTTCCCTTCTGGTGAGTGATACTTTCATCTCCACTGTGCTAATCACAGACCTCAGAAAATTTATTAATAATTCTGAGCCCCTTATTAATTATGGTTAATTTTAGTTTCAAGAAATTCTGAATATGCTCATTAGTCAAGTGTATTACACTAGTGGATCATAAGGAAAAATATTGTCAGGACTTCTGCTTCAACATAATCTTCTCAAGCACTTGTTTTTATAGTATTCAGAAAACCAGAAGGTGCCATCAAAGAATATTATATCATATGCATCATACCCTTCTGCACAACTTAACCTTTAGCAGCAAATCATATTTAGAAAACGGTATGTTTGAAGGTAGTAGAACAGGGGAGAAAATCATGACAGGATGCATAAGGGTTTTCATAGATCTGCTCCTTTTTCCAGCTGGCTTGCAGTGCTATGCTTTGAAGTTCATAAGGAAATGAATGTTTTAAAGTTTCTAGGTGTAAAGCTGTGTACTGATGTGTGCAGCTGTTGAGGAAGGATGGCGATTGCCTCCAAAAGGGTCTTCGTAACACAGCTGTGAACTAAATTTTGCTGAAGCCAATGAAATGAAATAGAATAGCAGTGTCAGATCCAATTTTTGACTAGCCTCACCCTGCAGTGCGCAGCCATAGGGAGGCAGGCTGTCCCTCCAGGCTCACTGAGACTCTCTTTCTGACACAATTTCAGTTTCAGACCAAGTAGCAGTACCTTGCTCCTGCTTGTACCAGCCCCTTCAGTTTTTTTACTTTAAAAAATCTTTTCCATAGAAATCATCTGGGATTAGCTCTGTAGGAGCTAATTACCAACAGGGATTTAGAGATTGCTTGGAAGAAGTCCTAGTCTCTATATTTTGGGATAGGCTGGAATTGAACGAGGAGAACTGGCACAACTGGTATCTGCTTACTCCTTCTCTGAGCTCTTGTGCAGGAGAAACTACCAGTTACCAACAAGGGCCAAGATCCTAACAGTGGGATTGGAGAACAACAACACTGTCACCAGGATCTGCATTGGTTGGGTGATCGCTGCTGACCTCATACAGGTAAAAATCATGCAAGGGAATGCCAGGTTAATCTCAGTCTATAGGTGACCAAGCTTTTCTCTGCAGGTCGTATCTTTTCAAGTTTTATGAGGACTTGACCTGAACAGAGTTTGGGAAGCTATTTACATGCAGAGAGATATTGTTCCCTCTGCAAGGAATGTTGCTAGGAAATTCAGATTTGCTAAGTCCCAAATTGGACACTTACCATTCTGTTCAAATCATGAGCTGGCGTTATTACACATGGTTATTTATGCAGGTCATTTGTCTGCCTTTCATTTTGCTGCAGAACATGATGGCTAGTCTGAGGGGTGGCCTTCACAGCAAAAGACATTGAGCTTGTGACACGGCCAGGCTGGGCTGCCCTCGTAGACCTCCTGCACTTGTCAGCCCAGGCATATTTTTGTGTCACTGAGCTTGTCGGACTGACCGAGTCACACGGTGACTTTCTCAGTGGAGGTTAAGGCAGCCCTTGCCTTGCTCTGCTGAGGTGGTAACTTTCTTTCCCTGCCTCCTAGTGATAATAGGAAAAAAAAAAAAAAAAGGCATTTCTGCAGAGTGGAGCAATTCCAACTAGGAAGGTTGAAACAATCCTCACACATTTCCTAGATCTCTGTGATGAGGTGAGTCAAGAGGAAAGAAATACTCCATTATGGTGGGAGTAATGCCAGGAGTATCTGATAGGTCATTTATGCATTTTTCTCGTTCTTTGCCTGTAAGATATCCTTTGAGAAATGCCCTGGCCCAGAGGAATGGCAAGAATAGGAACCGAAAGGCTGCTCTGTAGTTAGGGATGCCTTTCTCTGAAAGATGCAGGATGCTTCTTGGTCTACGTAAAGCACAAACAGAACATTCGCCAGTATCAATGCATGCCCAGAAGCCTTCCTTGGGAACACTCTAAGTAATAAACCTCTCATATAACAGGAATATCACTAAAAGACAATTTGTTTCAATGAGCCTAATGTGATGCTATGCTTTAGAATTAAGACATTTGCCACTAGGGCATATCTCCCGTAAATAGAGAACTATAGAGGTATTCAGCAAGCCTTCAAAATGAGGACAGTAAAAGCTCTGCCACTCAATGATACAAAATTTAAAAGCATGAATAAACAAATACTATGCAGTTGTAATCAGTGTAGTAGTGTCATTTAAAAAAAATACTGTTAATATTTTCTTTAATTTCTCCCCTGAGACAACTGATTGTTTCATCTAGTTATATGAGAGATTTGACCCCCTTGTCACTTCTTCCTTTCCTAATTCTGTCTTATTTGTCTTTCACTTATCCTCCTTCTTCCCACCCCCAAAAAAGCCCCACAGAATAGCTTGAAGAGTTATCAGTACTTGATACCTGAGGATTCTCCGATTTTCTCCTAGGATCACATTTCCTTTGATCTTTGGTGTTATTAATTATGGATAGATGTGGACAGAACAAGTCATTTTGTTACTGTGCTACTAAAACAGTGTCTGACTTACAAGGAATGAACTATCTTACTTAATTACAGGTTCAGCTGTAATTAAGCTTCAAGCTTAATTCAGCTCAAGACAATTTGGGATTGATTTGACCATGGCAATCTGCTGTAATAAATTTAATTCCATTAATGATCAAGGGGGCTTGTAGGCATAATACTGCAAAACTGTTAAAATATTTGTCCTTCAGCTTGCTGGGGAAATTGAAGCATCACATCTCCAATGTGGCATGGAGTCTATGGATTATTTTAGCCAAAATGGTTGCACTTAACGTGGAGTCCTCTCCTTTGTGCCCTTGCTCTATCTTAAGTGCACCCGGCCCTGTATTTTCAAGTGATCTATGGCAGCTGCATTTGAGTTCAGTTTTTCCTTTGGATAAATGGAAACATATTTCTGCTAATAAACTTTCAGACTGATTTTCCCTTTATTCTGTTTTTGACAGAAAGCCAGCTGGGGTTATCCTGATTTAATATATGACAGTAACCATAAAATTAATTAGATGAGCATCAGTTTTTAAGCTATGTGCTCAGTTTCTTCTTAATATCATATGCTCATAATTAGATATATTGATTTGTTTTGCTAGGCGGTTACACATTTAAGGTACTCTAATATCTAATTACTATAATTGTTATATTTATGAAACACATTGTTTAAATTTTGCAAGTAAATATCGAAGAATTACCCACCTAAGAAATAAAACTTTAAAATTAGGAGTCTTCTTAATTCATTCCCCTCAGTCACTAACCTATAGTAGCTTTGTAATCATATATTATGGGCGCATATGATGGTTGCTTAAAACAAATTTAACGCTAATATGTTAAGAAAGCTGAGAAAGCTTCCTCTAAGGCAAATGCTTCGCTCATGCTACTGTATTAATAATTTGTTAGCCAGCTCCTGAACTCAAGTCTCACCTTCCAAAATCCCTCTTCAAGTTCACAACTTGCTTTCATTCCACATACACACATTTTTATTCAGTATCAACAAACATTATATGTTTGAACTGAGTGAGCTTTGTTTCTCCAAGTTCTGGCGTGGCAGGAAAGTTCATGAGTATTTTTATTCACCTTGCAGTCCTCAGTATCTGTGCCAGAGATGCATATGTTCCACGTACAGCATTCGCAAACTGCATTTGGGAAAGGAGAAAGCTCAGTTCACGAACCACGGGGGCCTGTTCCTGCTGGGGTTAAGTACGAAGCCAGCTGCGAGCTGACGGGTGCTCACCTGCCAGCAGGTTACAGATTAGCTCCTCAGCTCCCCAGAGCCTCCTTGGCTCCTTAGGAAGCTGGTGGTGGAGCTAAGGTTCCTTACAGCTCTGGAGCCCGGCCCCACGCTAAATGGTGCAGGTGCCCCTTGCCAGCCTGGCCTTGCAACTTGGGACACTTCAGAGAGGACCTTTTCCTTGCAGAGCACTTCAGTACCGGTCACCAGGTCAACCTGCTGTGCTATGGGTTAGGGCAACTGGGTGCCCCTGGAACGTGGTAGCTCTCCTCCTGCTGAGGACTGAACCAAGACATGGGGCTTCTCTGACAAGGGCCAGAGGCTCTGAGGAAAAGGGAAGCAGTCCGGGCACTCCTCATCCCCCAATGAACCTGGGGCCAGGAGAGGAGGAGCTGCGGGAATGGTGCTGGCGAGGGACTGCCGGAGAGCTCTGCGTGCTGACCTGCAGGCAGCCCTGTGTACCGGCCGCAGAGGAGCCCCCGATGAGCTCCCTCCTGGCGTGGGGTGGATGTGCGTTCACCGCACCTCTCAGGTGAGAGACTGGCTGTGTGCATGAACGTAGGGTATAAAAAGTTTTGTATAGTGGTTAGAACACCTTCTAAGTATCAAAAATTCCTGTCAGTATGAGTGCTAGAAATGGACTGAGATTTTTTTTTTTTCTCCTTGGCGGGGGGGGAAGTCATTCCTACAGATCAAAATTTCCATCCCAGTTGGTAGTAATTTTTTCACAGTGTTGAAACACAGTTTAACTCAACCCATGCAGGTGATGTGGAATCTCTGCATCTCAGTGAGCTCCCGTGCCCTAAAACAGTTCAGAGGTTGCTCAGAAGCCCAATTTAGTGAGCAGGAAGTGCAGCAATTTATACACCTTCACCACAGCTGACCTGCATGATGCACGGATTTGGTTCTGAATCAGACCGGGAGAAAAGGGGCGGTCTTCATCTTAGATAGCCACGTGTTTTCCTTAGGATCACAGCCGTAGGGTAGCTACATGGATATATTACAGTGAGGAGGAGTAGCCTAATGTTTTCTGTTGTGTTAGGGCAGAAAGCCTATGCTGTGTTGGTCTTCAAACCAGTGTAGAAATAAAACACTCCTTACCCCTGTACTGGGGCTGCATCTGCAGCTCTTCTGACTTAGCCCAGACTGAAGCAAAAGACAAGCAGAAGAAAACCATTACAGCAGGGACTATGATGCTTTCAATTTCCAGTGATAACATCTCATAGTGTGTACTGAATTAAAATGAAAAAGCTCTGCTTTATGGTGATGTAAACCTGCACCCTCCAATCACTTATAATTGGTTTGATTGCTGTTTACTGAAATAAATATGCTGTTTGCATATATGCAAAATCATAGTTGTATACACTGATGTAATTTGCTGGACTCAATCTATTTCATGAAGTGACCTTTATGCAGGTCCAGCTGCTCTCTCCTACCTCAAAGAAATGGTGATTTGCAGGATTGCAAAAGGCTCCTGGTAAAATTAGAATTTGGCAAGCCTAAGCTTTTTTAGTGGCTGTGATGGTCAGCATGAAAGGAGTCTGTAGTGGTGATACCTTTCTTAAAGGATAGAGCTAAAGTAGGTCAGCACCTTCATGAGATCTCATGAAGGACTTGAGTTCACAGTAATTAAAAGGGTTTTCACTTAGACAAGAACCTATGAATTTCAGGTATGGAATCTGTAATTATCTCCTGACTTTTCCTTCTGATATCTTGACTGACGTTTTTATAAAGGAAATTTTATTTAAGTTACTTAGAATCTGATTTTTAGACCTTGCTTTTACCAGTATGTAATTTTTTTTTATCGTTCCTTAACAATTTTCATAGCACTTTTCCTTTCTCTTCTCAGCATTGCTACTGCTGTTTGCTGCTGTGATTAAGTTTTCATAAGAGTCAGAACGATGTCAACACAATGTGAAGATCGTGTCAAGGCAAATATATAAGGGAGACACTGTAAAGGAGGGAAGGAGAAAAGAGCTGTCAGTGCTCTGTAGAATAAATAGTCTGCAGAGAAAATACTTCAATGGTGAAATCATTGTTACTGTGAGCCAGGTGAGACAGAGAGAATACAGTGCAGATATTTAGGTTGTTGCACCATGAGCATGGTGCAAGTGGAAGACAGTTCAACATTAAAAGCCTGAAAAACCAATTTTTCAGAATGTCTTTCAGCAACAAGGATGCCTTTCCTACCAAACACTTGACCCATATTATTTTCCAAGTCATATTCCAGTTTCTAAGATTCCATCAGTAGGACATCATTCTGATTTGAGCATCTGGCACATTAATTTGGGATATATACACACACTCCTGATAAATTCAAGGAAAAATGCAGCTCCTGTTTCAGCTCAGAATTCAAGCACGTATTTAATTCAATCCCTCAGTGCATCTTCTTTTTCTGGATTATTTTTGGAAAATGGCAGAGATGTTCCAAGGAGGGTGAGTGAGGGCAGATGCGCAGCTCGGATGAGGCTGTGCTCTGATAGCAAAGCTCCAAGGCGGCACTTGCGGCATAGCCCTGCTGAAGGCTCTGGCAGAGTGAAGGGCTGACAGCGCTGAGAGCAGTCTGCAAGGCTTAAAATTAAAGCACGGATCCCACAGCGAGTCTGTGAAGCTGCTCTCTGTGTATACGCTCGCTCTCCCCACAGGACTAGTGCGAATGCAGGGTCTTCATAGTATTTCTGACCTATTTCTGAACCTCAGAGCAAATAACCAGATTTCTGAGGACACTAATCGGTACCATTTCACATCTGGAAAAACAACAATGTTAGTGACTTTTACGTATCTTGTGGACTTTTGTGTTTTATTTCTTTATTAAGACCTATTGAATAATCTCCAGGTAATAATGCACTTTCTCTCAAAATAATTGAAAAATAATTAGTGGGTAGTATTCTCAGGTGTGTTCAGCTATGGAGAGTGAACTGACTTAAGGATAAAAATGCTAAGAACTTCTTAAGTATTGTATTTACTTATCTATCTATGTATAAAGGAAGAAGGCTGAGAGTTATCAGTTTTTCTGACAGGCTGTCTATGAAACAAAAGGAAGTAGACACAGTGTAACTCCAGAGCAGCAAGCATTTCTATTCCTATATTATAACTATTTGCTGCTTGGGACAGCATTCCCACGCAATCACCTTAAACAGCTCAAGCTGTATATTGTTGGAAGGTGATTTTTGTCCCCCTCTCCACACCCTTCAAGTTCTGCAAGCTCTGTTAATCTGAAAAGAGTTTATGATCTTGAATCGGGCATCAACGGGAGGACGGTGTAGTTTCTGCCTGAGGCTCAGGTGCCTCCTCACTCTAGACCCAGCACCTCAGACATTCGGGGCCTCTGGTAATTCCTGCCACTGACCAATCAGCCTGAAAAGAAGTCCCTAAGATGGCAAGTTAGTGACCAAGAGCATATATATTTTATTTTTTCCTGAATTGTTCTTGGAAACACACAAAAAAAGTTTTTTCTCCTGTAGAGAAAGATCTCTACATGAGAAAGTCTACAAGTTACCAAAAATATGTTATACAACATAAATCTTTCATATATTTTTTTTAAAGGATGAATCCCAAAGAAGCCTGATCCTTCCCACTTGCCTGACTCTGCTGGCTCTTAGCTCTGCACTGTATTGCTAGCTTTAAAGCAGTTAAAGTCTCTGAAGGAGTTTAAACCTGAACTAAATATACAACTCTAAGTGTTGGGAGGACAAATGAGTTCTACAAGGTGAAATGCCAGACTGACCCTGAACATAGAAAGCAAAGCCCTAACTGTTAACACAGAAAAATATTAGATTCCAAGACTTCACTTGAGGAGCAGAACTAATTAGAAAAGATTAACACAAATGAGGCATGTAATAGCGGGAACAAGACATGACTGCAGTATGAAAGGCTGAATTGCTGGACCTTGCATCAAGGTCAAGAACCTAAAAATTACAGTTTTTTTTGTTGTTTTTCTACACACAGGAGATTTCCTGTTCTGAGACTGCTTTCCCCCTTGGTATCTAGTCAAATTTTTGAGCATCGGAGTCTCATTCAGGATGGTATTCAGCATTCCTGGTGCTTTGCAAGGGGTTCTAAAGAGATGCACGGTCATCAAGTCTGTGCTATAGTAGTAACACAGTGGGAGATTTTGTTGTTGTTTTTATTGCTAAAAAGTAATTGGTTTTTCTTGTCTGCATCTTTTTAAAATGGAGTCTGAAACAGATTTTTCAGTCTTTCCTCTATTTTTTCCTCTTACCTATTTCTCAGTCACTAACCATCTTCTCACAAAGCAAGAAAGCCAGTCTCCCAGGTCTGTTTGTAGGCATGTTAATAAAAATAAGCGAAGGGTTCATCTGTCTGCAGAATAGATAAATGCAGCACATCTCAATTTAAACTGAGGTGAGATTGAGAAACTGAAGATTATTATTGCTAGGCCTTCAAATTCTTTAATGAAGATTAAAGAATGTAGTTCTACTTTTGATGCATCTTTGCACAGAGAAAGCATCTCAAATAATATAATTCTCCATGTACTTCCTGATAGCAACCACAAGCCTCCAGGTTATGTAAAGCAAGTGGTTCTGACTGGACTTAGCGCAGCAGCAGCTTTGCTGAAGCCAGTGGACTTAGAAAGTTAAACCAGAATAAGTAAAGCTGGAATCAGGTCTGTTAAATGCTATGCGTGCAGTATCAGAGGCACCTACAATATATGTAACTCTACCTGCAGCAAAACTGCAGTCAGGTTGGGGATGAAGGTTGGGGGATACAGCAGGTCCATTTTCCTAAGCTTTGAGGCTGAGAGAAGCCTTGCAGAGGTCTTCAGGAACAGAAAATGCCTACATGGATCTATGAGCTGACAAGCTCTACCTCAAAGTGAAATACATTTTAGTCTGAGGGATTTCCCACAGGTTTTGGACTACTGTAGAAAAGATAGAACAGACCTGTTCTTTTTTCTGCTATGTGAAAGTCAGAACTGCATTATTTTCCTTCCAACCTTGCTTTTTTCCATTGCCAGATCATTGTCAGATCATCTAGTGTGTTTACTGGAAAGAAAAAAGACTTTTATCCAAATTCCTCAAGGATGTTCAGTGACAATCCTTTCTGCTCCTATTTCATCCTATTAAAGTTATGCACCTAAATATTTCTAAGTTTTATTATTTTTCACTACTGTGCACAACAGCAGAAGGTCTGTGAGTCTACTTGCTCTTCAGGAAATTCAGTGCATTGTGGGAAGAGTCATTTGAATGCAAAATTATTGATTTAGCCAACTTGCTGCTCTTGTACTTTCCCATGAGCTCCAAACTCGCTAGATGTTAGAGTAAATTGAATCAGACATGTAAGACGTACTCAAGAGAGAAGAGAACAGATAGTTCTTGTTACATCAAGCAGAGGGTGTTTTTACATAGACTGAGGCTTGCACATGTTCAGCACGATTAGAAGTGAATAAAGCATTGCAAATGTCAGCACTGTTTAATGTGGAAAAAAGAAAATCACTTCAACAGATGGATTAGCAGAGAATGAGTAGGTTTATCCAGAAAGTCTGATTTAGTGGGTCTTATATGATGTTTTCTTTTTGCCCTTTGCAGTTGCACTGTAGAAGTACCATTTTGTATTATGCTGTCATAGGATATGTTGTAGTGTAGCCCTCCAAATAAGTAAATGGAGAAAAGAGGTTTAGATTATCTTTCCTGCAAAGCCATTTTTCACATTTTTCTACCTTTAAGATAAGAATTGAAGTGAATCATTCTTCAACTTCTGCATTTTGGGGACAGAAAGAACCTTTGACAGCCCTATACATCTTCCTACCACTCTGCAGTTCTGACATCATCTTTGACATAGCAGTGCCTTTCCCTCAGCTTCCTCTCTCACCGTCATTGCCACTTTTCCATGTGAATGAGCCTTGTGCCTCGGCTGTACCTCACCTATCCGTAAGGCCAGCTATGGAAAATGAGGAGGGTGCTGGAGAACTTAGCATTTCAATTGACTTGCATCTGATGTGGCCCATAATCAATATTCACAGAGTGCGCACGTAAATCTGAAATTCAGTTAACTCTTCTTCCTTAAAAAATGACTCACCAAGGTGGGATGTTTAGCACTGTGTGCTCCAAATATTCACAACAATTCATTTAGGAGGCCCTGCGGAGATGCCTGTATAAATAAGAACACAGATGGGTGCAGACAGAACTGCTTTCCCACAGGTTGAGACCATGCTGATCCAGGTACTATTTAGCACTATTAGCACAACCCAGTGCCTGAACTAATATATTCTACCTCTCAACACGAGCTTGGACTCACCATGGTGCTAACCCAGCTCCATCATTTCTGCACGTAAGGTGGCTGATATCCAAGCAGCAGCAGTGTGACACGTATCAGTTCCGACGTGCTCTCAGGGGCTCCTGTTCTTTCTTTTAAGAGGCTGGTGAGTTGCATTGCAGACATTTTTGTTGAAAACAGACACCAACCGAGGCTTTCAGTGGTGTGGACGCTAGACTACACGCAGATTCCTGCACGCTTAAGCCATAGCAAGGCTTCTTTTTAAGCACAAACAAAATGTCACAAGGCTCTAACTTTGCTTGCTTATCAAAATACATGTGAAGCTCGTGCTGTATGTAGATGGCTTTTCAATGCTAGAATTTGAGAGTTTGGGAATTTCTGCTGTAATTCCTCTATTAATACAGGTCATTTAAGTTTTAGCTGCTTACAGGGGGATGGCTGTCTATCTTTCTAAATCTTTGCGTAGGCTCCCTGTCAAATTACGTTGTTTGCCTAGTCCTCTAACTTGTGGTTTAAGAAGAGAGGTCAGATTGAGAGCTAGGGGCTGCCTTCGGGACGGAGTAGTGAAGTGCTCTGTACCGTTCCTGTCAGAGACCGAGAACAGGAATTGTCAAGGGGAGAATGTGACTAATGTGTAAGGATTTTATGTACTGTTGAATGGCAGCTGGAAGCTTGAATGTGAATTAAAGTAACATTAAACTGCATCAGAGAGCAGACTGCCTTTGGTAGTCCCAGACCACAGGAGCCACAGCAGTGACCCTCAGAAACTGAAGGAAAAGGAAATTTCAGGCACTTGTGTCCATGGCAGAGCACTGAGGTTAGGCCATGCAGGTTTGTTTACCCACAATCTTAACCTGAATCACTGTAATTGCAGGTACTTTGCAGGAATACATCCTGTTTGTAGTCTCCTTAGCGAAGGAAAGGTTCAGGGAATCGGTCTCCAGTGTGCAAGCAGGAAAGCAAGAACAGCGGTCTGGTTTTTACGTTTCTCCCCAAGCATCCACTGGAGTCACAACTATCCAAGGGCGGCTCTGACAACAAGCAAGGTCTGCTGCTGCCTGAGCCTCAGCTCTCCGAGCGGGCATGCTGTATGCAGCTGGTTAGCAACTCCGGCCCCTTTCTACCCCCAGCCATCCTTGCCCCCAGAAATATTCTGATCCTTGTCCCCACTGATAGGACTTGGGGCAGGCAGAAGCTGCCCTGACCCTGAAGCTGCAGCAGCAACCGCAGAACCGCTCTGTTGATGCCTGGAGAGGAACGTGTCTCGCTGGAGCCCGGAGCCGACCCCTCGAGCTGCGGTGCCAGCTGCTTGGTGCGTGTCGCGGCGCTTCAGCTGCCTGCACAGAAGCGTTGTCCCCTGCAGTGCTTGTCAAAAGATGAAGCGACTTTTGTTGACCCATTTTATGGGTGGGTAAAATATAACCAATATAAAGTAAATATAAAAGTCTAATTGCAAAAATGTCTCCCCTCTCGTTCCCCCCTGCCCAGTTTGCTAGACTGAGAAAAGTTTGCTGATTATTTTGTACTGTGAATAATTGAGAAAATGGAAAAGTACAAGACGATCTGATTGATGAAACATGCCTGTCCATAAAACCAATAAATTAATCTAATATCAATTTAGAAAATAATATGTGTGATTTATCTGCTTCCTACCTGCTGACTGTGACTATAGATGAGTCAATTAGGTTTAAAGTCTCCCCTAAGAAAACGGCGTTTTTTTATTTTAGTGGATTTTTTTTCTTTTTGAACCAAGTACAAAAAGCAAAGGAAATAGTGAAGGATGCCTAGAGATTGAGAAATTCTCTTTTTTTTTAATGTCAAAAAGTGAATCAAAAAAAAAAAAATATATACATATAAAACAAGAAGTATCTTTGAGAGGCATCTGGCTCCAAACCCCTATCAGCAATGGGATCAAAGGGAGTTAGGTGGCTGTTACTCAAAATGATTTGACCTTAATATCTAGAAACCAATTACATCATTTCTTGCACAAGGTCTATCGATCCCCAGCATAAGAAGTGCTGCTAGTGCAGGGGTGCTTATTTAAAAACCAAGAAACTGAAAATCGAAGAGTAGCTACTTGATGTCTTGACTCACAGTGAACTATTTTCTAACTTAAACTTATATAACAATTCTGTTCATAATGCAAGAACTGAAAGAAAATTATCCTTACAATCAGGAAAGTCCCATTAATGTTTCGTTTAAACCTTCCCTACTGCCTATAAAGCCTCTGAGTTTGTAATATCTACCCTGCTGAAGGTCACAGAGGACAGTGCATCACGTTGTCTTCCTTGATTGCCATTTTCTTTTACATAGTTAAGACTAATCATGTCTCTTTCCTTGGCCCTTCATCATAGGTCGCATCTTTCTAAATGTCTTCCTATTTTTCCTATCCCTCTCCAGCTTTTCTCTAATTGCCTATCTCTTTCTCACAGTAATACTCAAAAGTGGATATAGTCAGTACCGAATAGGGGACTGATTGGTCTCCCATCTCTTGCATGCCATATTCCTGCAGTATTTGCCTTTTCACACAGTTTTATCCAGATGTGACTAATTTGGCTCTCAATATTTGAGCATTTTCTAAATATCCCTACTTTTTTCTAAGTTTCCTCCTGAATAGAGGAAAAGGTGCATGGAATTGCAAAGGGAGGGGACTTCCCAGGTACCTAGTTCACCAGAAGTGACTTCTTTGTCTAGAAAACGTAAGGCCGTACTTTATATTCTTAGGATTTCTTTAGTTTCCAGTCATGGAGGCATTATCCATAATAAAGTATATAAAAGTGGGGTAGGGTGGGGAAGAGACCTTATGCATGACTCAAGAAGCTGCCGCTCTAAGCTCACTTAGGACAAGCATCTGAAAGCCGCGGTGTTTCATTGAGGATATGGTATGGACGCAGTGCATGTCAGGTAGCACAGAGGGAAGGTCGTAGCTTGGCATTGGCAACCCCCAGGTGACTAATGAGGCTCTGCTGAAGCCCCGTATCTGTGTCGAGCTCCTCAGACGTTCCTGCTAACAGTGCTGTGCTGGGAAGCTCCTTGCACCAGCTGAGTGTGCGCGGGGGACAAGCGGCATGGGCAAAGCCACAAAGCTCTTCATAAGCGGAGCTTTATTCCTAGCACAGTAATTACGCGTTAATTAGAAGTTCAGTGAGTAATGGGAACAGTTGCAAGAGATTAAAAGTGCTTGTCCATGGGGAAAAATTCCATAGTGCCAGCATTTCGGAGAGGCGGAAAAGGAGCGCAAATACAGCTCAGAGGGTTTGTTCACAACAGCAAACCCAACAAAAGTCTATCTAAAAGTAATTCCAAATAAAATTTCCATTCTTGATTTACACACATTTTGGGTAAATATTATGAAATCAATAATATGAGAGGTAATGTGGCCCCAAACAGATTCCAGTCTAAAATAATTCACTGTAGCTGTCTCAAAGTCTTTGCCTTGTTAGGTTAGGTTGTTAGTTAGGTTCAAGTAGTTCTCCTTTTCTCACCTGCAAAGTATTTTAATCTTATTGCATCTGCTATAAAAATAGTAACTCTGTTATAAAAAGGTTGTTCTTCTACCAGTTCTATGGGATGTGTCTCAATCTACTTACACCAATATTCACTTCTGAGTGTTCACAAGCTGGAAAACCTGTTATAAGCAGGTATGTTTTAGGAAAAGTTATTTATTTCCTAAGTAGTTTAGAATATATCAATTATGAGAAAGACTTGATGTGTATGTATTTCATGTTAATCTGCTTTAAGATTAGAATCCATTGAGGAAAGGTAAGTTCAGTGAGTTGATTAAGAAATAAAACTTTTATACATACTAGACATTATCTGGCTGCTGTAATTCCTCAACTTTTATATCTTTGTCACTCATCTTTAATTTTTAAGTAAGCAAACAATTGCAGTCTATCGTTCTGTTTTTATTTCTGTTTTATAGGTTCACAGTTATCTTCTTGCTAACTCTTAGCAGTTTTAAAGCTCTGGCATACAAACTTTCTTGAGTGAAAGCACTCAACAAGATTCTTAACTATCCTGCCCTTAGGTATAGAGGTTCCTGAGCCTGATTCTGTCTTCCACAGAGACTGCTCCATTCGAGCACATCAATCTGCTACAGCCACAAATCTACCCGAGCACGCAGGAAAGTCCTAACGCTTGAGCCTGACACATGGTTGGATGGCAGAGAAAAAACTCCTGCAGCATCTGAAATGTCATCCCAGCCAATATCTGTGCTAAGGGAAAGGTAGGAGGTGACATATAAAGCTTTTATCTCCATTGGCACCCTGAATTAAGCAGTGCTCAGCCAAGGCCAAAACAAAACTTGTGATTACCTTTTTTTTGGCTGAATCTTGTATGTGTGGTTGTTTTGTTGCTCTTTACACTCTAGCAATGCTTTATTTTTAATATAACCTTCTTAAATTTGTGTCTAAATTGTTATTCCTCTTCCCACAGCATTTATATTTTGCTTTAATTTGCCCACCTCACGTATAAATGAAATTACCTAATTGTCACCATTCCAGTTACTTTCTTAGATTTAGATACTTTCTTAGATTTAGGTTCTATCTCAGAGTTTTTACACAAGGCTTTAGTCTGGCTGTTCATCGTACAGTTCACAGACTTCGGGGTGGGAGGATCTACCCCTTTTGTCCAGGAGATGTCCTGTTGCGAGATAATTTAGAAAAGAACATTCTGGCACTGCTGATTGATGTCAGTAGCTCCTCCAGCAAGAAAACTGCTAGCATAAAACATAAGAGTTTCTGTGACATTCTATGTTTTTCTTCTGCACTTTAAAGGTTTTATTTTTTGTTTTGGATTTTCCTTTTTTACAGCGCTGGTTGATCTCTCTGCATCTGTTTGCTTTTCAGGGTCTAATTTATGTTGATCTGTAAACTGTCCAAGTAGCAATGTGAGTGATGCAGCAACAGAAGGTGACCCAGATTACACAACGCTGTACGTTAATGCCAAGTCTTCATGTTTAATGGCAGCTGCTCGGAGCTTTGTCTTATTGCAATTCACACGGAACAGACGCAGATCAAACCGTGTTCTCAGATAGGCACTCGTCCTGCCTGTTCATTTTAAACACGTTCAAGAGCTACTGCTTTTCACAAACATATATCAGCTTCGCCAGCTGAGGCCATTTAGCCTCCTTCGCTTGTATTCATGCCCAACCATCTGCCAAAATTAGCAAGGAAAAGCAATATTTTTGCCTTCTTCTGCTTAGGTGGAAGTTTGCTGAAAATATTTTCTCAACAAAAATAGTTGGACTTTTGTACTTGCTCATAACGGAGAGTTTAGAACACCAAATATGGCACATTTGTTTAATAACTGATTTCTCTAGATATTTTAATTAAAGCATAATACAGTAATGATTACACAATAAAACAATGAGTGCTACTAGAATACATAAGATGAACAGTATAGAAAGGATGACTGCCTAAGCAAAAGATAAGCCAAGATAAAAGATAAGTTTAAGCAGCTAGGTTTAAAAGGAGTCTTTAAACTCCTTTATAGGAGTTTTAAATTCCTAAATAGGTACCTTTTAGTTCTTATGTGCTTGAATACCATAGTATTTCCAATATGTGAACCAAAGTACTAAGAAATGCTTTCATTCTTTGGAGAAAAAAAAATTAAGCACAAAGATCAGGAAAACTAACCTGCAATAAACATAAACAACTTAGAACATTATAGAACTCCTCCTTTTAGCATCTTCATCAATACTTTAAAGCCTCCTGACAAAACAAGTTTCCTGCCACAAGTCTGTGCCCAGCATCTATTCAGAGGACGTGTCGGAACAATGAGAGAAGAATCTTACTTTTTAGATGGATAAGCAGCAAAACACTGAGGTAGACGATGAGTAGAAAGTTAATTCTTGAATGAGCCATATTCATCCTGATGGGACATCCTCTTCGGAGCTGAGTGCTGTCCCAGGCGCTGCTGCAGCTCCTCACTGCGTCCTCCTGCTCCCCGCACGGAGCGCGCTGGGTGCCATCCCCGCGGGTGACCCTCGCGCGCCCGCTCCCCGCAAACCCACAGACTTTGCTTCAGGAGGCAGTTGTGCTCGCTAGGATTTCACTTGAGCAGCAGCTCTGAGTGATTTTTTAAACCTGGTGCAGATTTCCCCGCTCACTGGACTGGAGTCTCTGCCCTGTTGCAGAGCGGTGTCGCGCATCGTGTGCTGCGTTTGGCTGGCTCTGTACAGCAGATACTGCAGGGAGGTTCTCTTTAAGCTTTCCAAACATATCACAGATTAACTTCTACTTGAAGCTTGATTGATCCAATTCATAAACATTTTTTCTCTTTTTTTTTCATAAAGCTGATTAATGAACACTTTTTGCATTCCTTCTGCATCATATCCTATTAGAGCATTAAGTAAAAAGAGGAAAGTTTTTTTTTTTTTGCAGATTTTCTTTACAGTTAGATATCAACAGATTTTTTCGGAAATCTCTCTTTTCTTTTTTTATGCTGCATTTATTTACTTTGCCTTCATCAAAAAGGGAATAACAACTGGGACTTGGTGCAGATGCTCTGAGCTTCCCTGCATCGTGTTAGAATTTCAAGCTGCCTGTTGTAGGAAAGTGACATTTTTGGGTTCAGGAGAAAAGCAGAAAGGCTGATGAGGACATGGGGACTGGAGATGTTCTCTTTTTCTCCCCCAACCACTAGAATTTCAG
This sequence comes from Crypturellus tataupa, assembly GCA_034781795.1. NCBI lineage: Eukaryota > Metazoa > Chordata > Aves > Tinamiformes > Tinamidae > Crypturellus > Crypturellus tataupa. The sequence continues at coordinate 1,249,616 of JAWLRI010000779.1, forward strand.
CCCCTGATTCAGCCAGTCTTTGATAATATGTTTAACTTTACTCATACATTTAATTAAATACAGCCTTGAAGTCAAGCATATGTTTAAGCATAGAGCAGGTAAGTTGATGATAAATGGTTTGTGAAAGACATTTTAAAAAGTTACTTATTACGGGTAAGTAAAATACGCTCACTACTACTCATGAGTGTATTCGTTCACTCACCTGCTACATCCTCCTACATCTTTTTTCTGTTTTAGGACCTCCTTTTTCTCCACCTCAGTCCTGTGCAAATGCTGCTCACCCACAGCAGCTCTTGGAGCTCTGCGGCAGTAACTGTATCTATAATTATATACAACCAGTAAAAGAGCTATTTATGTTTTTCAGCTCTTTCTCTCTTAAGTCGTCCTTTAGATTTATGTGTACGCTTGTATTTGTTTGGATGTTTTCCTCTCATTGCCATCTGTCTAGTTAGTTACTTCTGAAATTACCTAGAAACATACAAAAGCATTACAGTGTGAACATGAAAATATTATTATGCCTTCTGGGAATTCTTTTGCGGGACTAAATTATGCACTTGAGTTCAGAGCTGATTACATACTTGAAGTGCATTATTATTTAAGTTTGCTAGTATATAAGTCACTTAGATACTAAATATTTTCCAGTATGTTTTTGAAAAATTTCCAAATTGATTTGTGGTATTAGTTTCCATTAACAAGAATTTGATATATTTCACTGTGCTGGTTATAATTGCTGGCTAAACTGATGTAACCTTTACCAGAGAATCATTGGACTTCCATCTAGAAGTAAAGTTTAAAACTGAAGAATAAGGCATATTTCAATCCTTTATTAGTTGAAATATATCTTATCTGAAGATTTTTTCATTCAATATATCAATCAAGTAAAAACAAAAATGAAGTTTTATAAATATAGAGCCAAAAGACTTGTTATGTAAAGGCAAATTTTGCAGTTCTGAAAAAAAGGTATCCTAAGCACTAAAATGGGGCTGGCTTGTAAGGAAATCATTCCTCAGATAAGAAAACACACCAGAAACCCAAATTATATTGTGTTACCAAGTAACCACGTGGCTATTATAGTTCATATGGCAAATTTATGAACAACCCTAATTCTTTTTAAAGTTCACTTAAAAAAAAGTGAACTACTTCCAGGCTATCAAAAGAGGACTTTTTTTCTCCAGAAGAACTGCTTTTCCGACACCTTTAAAACTCAGCTGCACATTTCGCAACTTCAATCACTTCTTTCTCCTTGCAAGCTATTCCAGGATTTAATAGAGATCAAATTAAGTTATCTCACCACCGCCTGCCCCAAATCCTTGAATTTATGACAGGAGAGGGACTGAATTTAAGTAGCCCTGATACCTCATAGATATCATTTTTACCCAGTAGAACACAGTATCTTAATGTGACTTGGATACGGTCTCAGGGCAGCTTCGCTTTGATGAGATCCTGCATTCGGCCAAGTCAGAGGCTGCGACATTTGCCCAGGGCAGAAGCTTGTTTCTTCTTGCCTTTTTCTTTCATGCAAACGTTGTCCCTTTTTATTATGATTGCTCCTTTGCAATAATTGCAGTCCTGTATGGTGTCACACTATACTAGTCAGTCATCTCTTCTAAAATATTTTACTGCTTCTGTCTAGCCAACAAATGTCAGTATCTAACGTCTTATGTCTCCTGATGCAAGCTCTGTTTGCAGCTTTCATGTGACAGCAGCACTAATTAATCGTGCATCTTCTGCCACTCACTGCTGAGGATGCTGTTTCCTGATTGCTTGGTGTTACTCCAATTTGAAGGGTAATTTTTGTTGACATCATCCTGTTCCTTCTAGGTCAAACACAATTATAGGCGATTATAATTACATTTACAATATAATTACAATTATAGGTATAGAGAGTAGCAGTGGAGTGTTGCTTTATTTACTTCTATGAAAGGTGGATAATCTTGGTATGCACTTAAGATCAAGTGCAGCTAGTATGATCATGTTTGGGACATTAAAATACATTTCTTCAGTATTTATGGAAAACTCTACATTATTGTTTGTCGGAATAATTGACCAGAGCAAGAACACACTCCCTGGCCATGACTGTCACTACTGGTCTGTAGACTATTTACTAAAGAGTTCGCAGACAGTATTATTTCCAGCATGTACTTCTTGGGTGAGCAAACCAACGCTGAGCAAGGGTTGGCTAGACAGCCCTGTGGGGAAGGACTGTACTGCAACGGGAAGCTGTTTATGTCCCCCAACTGCTACAGACCTGTGCACATGTTTGGTCATGTACTTGCATGTCCATGTAAATACACTGACCACAAGAAAGCACAGTGAACAGCATGCACCTGATCTAGGAACTGCTGCATTTCCAGAAAAGAGTTTAAGCCATTTTTTTTAATTTATTTTTTATTTTTTAACATATGGAGTCTCTCCTGAGTGCTTTTCACTTAGGCAAAACAAATAAAATTTGTAAGGCTTGTGTAAGATTCCCCTGGAGCCTGCAAACTCAATGGTGTGTATTCCACTTACTCTCCCTTTTGAAGATTTTTTGCACAAAGGACAAGTTCTTGTAGAGTGTGTGCTGGGTATCACCAGGCAGCAGTTCCGCTGCCAGAGATGAATGCCAGGTCAGGTCTTGTCAATGCAGATGAAAATTTGCTATTAGTATTCTGTACCTTGCTGTTAATGAACTGTCTAATCAGGAAGCTTCTATCTGTACCAATCATGTTCCTGTGAGTGTCAAGGTTACAGGAGTGCTTGACAAAATTAAGCAAATACTGTTTTTACAAAAGCATTGAGGTATTAAGTGTTAAATGGCTTGTAAATTTGCTTGATACTTCTGTGCTTCCCACTTCAGCAGAATAGTGATGTGTTAATGGACTTACTCTGTTCTCTTCTAATTTTTCTCCTCTTCTAAATCTTTTTTCTTTCCTTTCTTTAGAGTGAGATAATTCATACAGCAAAACAAAGTCTTAGAACTGTAAGTATTTGTTTTACACTGAAAAATCCTTCCATCTCAATACAGAGAACTGAATAGGCACGCAATATTTTCAAAGGATTTTGGAAGAGATTTGATCTGGTATGTTGCACAGTTTTACCTGATCAGTGCTAAATGGTTTTGAAAGCAATTTGAGCATAGAAACCTCAGCAGACAACTGAATAGCAGAAAAAAAGGAATCAAGAAGCCAAGATTTTCATCAGTAAACAAAATGGCTCTTTTTAAACACAAAGTGTACGTGTAATCACTGCACTTTAGGTAAATATTGTGATTATCTCATGAACAGGCTTCTATGACAATATCCTATAGAGAGATACGCAGGGGATGCACTAACAATTATGGTTTTAGGGAATGTCCTGTGTAGAGAATATTAGTGAATTATTTGGTTTCATCGGTGGAGAACAGAAAATCAAGTGTTTTCCCTAGTTCTTCCTTACCACAGGTAAAGCAAGCCCGTTGTGTTCCCAGTGATTAAATCCTTCTGAAGAACTGCAATGTGCAAGCACCGTTCTCATCAAAAGGTCATATTTGAAACACAAAAATAGAGAAGCTCCCTTGATTTTTCCTGATCTCTAAAATCCCTTTTCTCTATTTTCACTTCTCTATCTTCTGTCATCATATTGGCTACTTGTGACAAGATTTTTAAAAGCATCTGATGATTTGGGGCCCTTTAATTTGCGGGTTTCCAGTTGAAGGACATGACTTTCAGAAAGCGCCAAGCACAAATTCCCTGCGGGCGTCTCTGAAGTGTCTCAGCATGGGTCCCCGCAACTACGGAATTCCCGTTGGAAACCTTGGCCTCTGTGCTAAAGCACTGGGTCATATTATGGGATGTGGAACAATAGGTAGTGCTAGGTGCCCCAAAGGGATATCAAGTTCTGCCAAGGATTGGTTAAGACAGCATTCATCTTAATGCCAATGCATCTCGTATATGCCAGGGTTTTGTACCAAACCAGATCGTGAAAGATTGTCAGTTCAAATTACATTGTTCACAAGGTAGACTGAAATATCCTGGCTTCCAAACTTGTGTTGATGCAGAATATTTCACACCTATTTTATTTGCTGGGGGTGATACTGACTTCAGTGCGGCTGACATGCACGATGACACGGTATCAGTGTGTGAAAGGAAAATATCCCCTGGATGGAGATGGCACAGCTTACTCGCTGTGAGGAGGGAGGAACAGCCCATGTTACTGTTGCAATTGATTTATATTCTGGTGGTGTCCCGGGGCCCCTTAAATCACTGAGTAGTTTGTTGCTGAATTCAATGCCCTAAAAGCACCTTAAAGTTTGGAAGGGGACATGCTGCGAGCTGTGGATCAAACACAAGTCATGTCGGCTTGGCCACCTTCACTCCTGCAGCACTACATTCAGCTTTCTGTGTTATTTTAGTGAAATAGAGTAATATGACATGGCCTTATACGACACTCTCTTTAAATAAGATCAGAAATCAATAAAACAAAGTAAATCATTATCAAATTTCGTATTGCTATGATAATCACAATCTACTAATTGGTCAAGAAATGAAATTAATTTCCTGAAGGCTGTGCATGCCATATAAGCTGATATAAGAATACAGAAGAAGTTCTGAAACTAGGTGTCGCATCTGTAACTCAAGCCAGGAAAAGAAGTATTTACATCCAGCCAAACTTGAGGCAAACCTGAGAAGTCTCTGGCAATAATAGGAGAAAAAAAAATATCAGCTCCTCAAATCTATGATGACCATAAAGTACGCACAGTTATTTCAGAGTGCAAGGCAACAGTGCCTGCACGAGCTGCTTCTTGGGAACTGGGCAGGAATGGGGTGAGATGAGGTCCCTGCTGACAATCTAGTCTTTGAAGTGGAACTGGCCAAGTTCTAAAAGGTCAGGCTTTTAGAAGGAAAAGGGTTATTTATTTTTTTTTAAACTGTTTTATTGCAAAATTGTTGGAAAAATGTTTTGTCAATTTTTAATTAAATGTATATAACCTTCTGAGATTATTTTTCTTTTGGAAAAGTTAATTTTGAAAGTGTTTTTAAAGAGCTGAAGCCTAAATTAAGATTCATCCAACCAAGCCTTTCAACTAACCCAAGCCACATTTTATATAATATATTTTCAAGGTAGTAAACAAATCATAAAGATTTCAATCTTTGGTTTGTTTGACAAATGGAAAATATTTTCAGAGGAGAAAAAATCATTCACACTTTGAGATTTATTTTTAAGTCTCACCTTCTTATCTTGATTCAAATAAAATGTCCTAGTGGAAGCAGAATTTAAAAATCCTTATATTAGGGCAAGCAATAGTGGATTTTTAATATTAGGCAAGCATTCAAGCATCTGCTCGCCCTACACAACCAATACACTCAGCATCCTCAGAGCATCTAGAGCTTTTCTGCTTGAGATTTGTGAAACTACACTAGTAATAATGAATGGAAATGTTTCACAAAATTCTACTGTAGAGCAGGATAGAAGTGAAAATAAATAAAATAATTACTTTAGAGAGAATGTTATTGGCTTTTTTTTAGGACCATTACTATGAATTTTCCCTAATAAAATTAATCTAAGAACCAATTCACCCCTTTAGCTATATTTACTGGAAAAGTATACACCCATAGGTGACAATATTAATCTTGGGGAAATAATCAAACACGGCACAGAAAGCTGGCACAGCTGACCATACCCTAAGAAATCACTGAAATGAGTTTAGCTGCAAGATTGCCGGCAGCTTGTTTTGTTTTTAATTCAAGAAGGCCACAGGATTATTCCGGGATTATTTCCTAACATAAATAATGTAAAGAAAAAAAAAAACATCCTGCTGTTGCATTTATACTTGCATTTTAAGAGTCGAGTTGGCATTTAATTGTTATTAGAGTTTTTATTTTGGTTTGTATGAGGTTTTTAAATGACTCATTTGTAAAGATTTCTTGTGCAAGCTCCTTTGTTGGGCTTTTGTGCATACTGCATCACTAACTTAGCAGAATTAACTCTACATTTCTGTTTATTTTTAGTTTAGCACCCTTCTTCCATGCTGTGCACTTGCCCAGTCCAGATTCTAACTACCACTTTTTCTGATTGCAAGCAAGTTTATGTCTTCAATGTCTTCAATAGCAGCATGAAAGCGTAATTAATTTCCTTGTAATCTGTCTCTTGATATCAGAATCTAATTATATTTTCCTGTGAAAAAATTTGTAATTACCATTCACATATAATTAAGAAATCAGGTAATGAGTGTCACCTAAGATAAAAGATGGACTTGACGATCTCCCTTACGCTGTACTGATGCTTCAGAAATAGATATAATGCTCCTGCTTTCATTATGCTGTGGTTTTTTTCTTGTAGGGAACAGCACACTACAAGACTTCACAACTGCTGCCTCTCCTGCTGATTTTAAGTAAACTGGCAATGCGTAATAGAGTATGTAACTTACTCTCACACAAATGAACGATGTCAGGAAAAAATGATCATATAACCCTGTAACATCCTACTGCTTTTACAAGCAGGTGTCTTTCAGAGAAAAAAAAAGGCATTATAATAAATAAATAAATGTTCCTATTAACATTATAATTTAAATTAAATAACACCTACAAATTATACGGATAGTGATTAAGGACAGCACAGAACAGCATTTCTATCTCCCCCTCTGCTTTGAAATGCAGAGATGCCTTTTGCACAGAGAGATGAATTTTGATTGCCTAACAACTGTAACCATGCGAAGGTTCCCCACAATGGAAAGGAGAAGTAAGAGCTCTAAAAAGCTGCCCTGTGCTGGCAGGCCTGTCTGCCTGTATTCTACTCCTTGCTGTTGTTAGAGTTACATATGGAATATTATCAGATGAAAGGTTTAACAGGTGTTGCTAATTTGTCAGCTTCATGTGCTAGTCTTCTAAAGAAATACCATTCCCGGCCTTCTAATTTCTCATGCATTCTGAAACTTCTTTGCATTCTATTTTCTTTACAAAACCAACAGGTGAATCTGTGTTTGTTTCTCTTAAGTAGAAGGAGAAACAAACAAACAAAAAAGCACGCTGTTCATATATATTTCTGTGAGCATGTCTGCATGTTTTAGCCAAGGGTGCATGTGTGCACCTTTTAGCCAAATTCTGTTTTCTGTCGGGCAATGGAAGTGTTCCATGAGTCAGCGACTGGTGTTGCATCCAGTCCATGAAACCATGAATTGGCTGTGATATCCTAACAAAGATGCTATGTTATGCGTAAGTACAGCAAAGACCTATTCTGAGTCAGCAAGGGAATTTCAGGTTCTATGGTATGCAGAGCTGTACAGAAGATCTGTGTTGTGGAAAGTGGGAATTGCCTCTCTAGCAACAGAAGCTCTTTTTTTGTATGTTAACTCAGCAGGGTGTTTGTGTCTCCATGCATAAATAACCTGGTCGCATCACTCTACTCCGAACAATATATGCTGGGTAAGAGATGGAGGGCAACTTGGCTCATGTGGAACTTTGCTTTAACATGGATGGACTGCTTAGAATATTAAAGTCATCCCTACGTAGGCCTAATGTACACTTAGTAGCTCCAAATGAGCTAGCGAGGTATCTCTCCCTAGTACCATCCTGAGCAAAGCGTTCCTCAAGATGCTCAACTGGAAACGAATGGACTCTGGCGCACAGAGCCTCATTTATTCAGCTCTGCCAATCCCTTATGGTTAACTCCCCAAATTCTCACTAATACTATTCTCTAATACTATGTCAGATTTGCTCCTAAGTTTCAGAGTAACACAAAGGCTGAAAACTGTATCTGTATATAGGTGCTAGACACAATGCCTAGGTCCCTAAGTATCACACGAAGCCTTCATCTGAGGCCTCTTAGAACTCCACGTTTTCTTTTTATGCAAAATGGAACTACTTTTCTTGGGCGGGAGGAAGCAGTGAATGTCTGTCAAACGGCTACAGAGACTAGAAACAGGCTCTTGTATCCTGTGGCCCAACAAACAGAACCAGGTCTGACTGTAATAAAACTCCAATTACCTAACTCTAGGGGAGGATAGTTGGCATTCCTCCCTACCCAATGATTTAATTTGTCCTGTCAGCCAGAGATAATTGGTTTCTGGTTGACTGAAAAAAGTGACAGTGACATCAGCTCTCTGCTACCCTTCATTATTGAAATTCTTGTTTATTATAATAGGGCCTCAGCACACAGCGCGTTCCTGCAGTATTTACAGGTCTCTTGTGCAGTGCAGTGGAAAGGCAGCAAAGTGAGACAAAGAGAAACCATTTCAAGCTGTTTATCCCATACGTTTTCAGAATACAAGGATTTTGAGAGCCAATATTATTTCTGTACAGGAAAGCCTGGTTTGGCTTTTTTTTTTATTACTAGAAATTTTATAATATTGTTGCAGTCATGATAGTCTAGGGCTATAAACAAAGCAAGTTTTATATGGAAAGGCAATATCTTTTATTAATCCAACTGATATAGTTGGAAAAATAAAGATTTTTGCACACATGAACCCTTCTTCAGGCCTTCTCTCAAGATCTCAGGAACTTTTTTTATGCCTAAAGTTTTTTTTTTTTTTCATATGCATCATCTGAACTAATAAAAGATACTAAAATATAATATATTTCTCCCCAGGTCTTGGCTTGATTATAGAAAAGCACCTCTTCGATGCTAATGGTCTGCATGATAAAGGTTTAATTCTCTCTGTTGAAAGTGTGGCCCAAAAGAACAGAAGATTGCTGTAAATCCTTGTTTTCTCTTTGCACAACTTCAGGCAAAGGGTATAGCCTTAGTTTGCAGTGCCTGAGATTCTACATCAGATGGGATTACAGAAAATGGGATTCTCCAGCTGGTGTATTTTCAAAGTGCAAAGGTTATGCAGGACATCCAGGAATCTACCGTGGATTTTCAATCCAGGGCCTTAGCGTTTAGTTTTCCAGCAGGTTGACATCAGGTTTTCTCAGTTCTGGTGTTTGTCATTCTTATTCAATCCGTATCGGCAGACAGCACACGCAAGGTTACCAAGTTTCTTTCCTCAGGAAAAGCTGGAGAGAGTCCGAGTAAAGTCCTGTCCCCATCTTTCCCTGGGTTACACTTCTTGGAAGGAGTGAGGTAGGTAAGATTGCATCCGACCTGCTTCTCTAAACATTTTCAGTCAGATCCGTAACATTTCAATTACTGTACTTTGGACGGGAAGGAGGAGAACAAGCTTGCTCAACAGGATTCAGTTGCCAAACGCCTGTAATAGCATGACAAGGCTCCAACGGGTTAGTGCCCCACAGAGAACTGGATTGGGAAACCGAGGTGGTCTTTTCATAGCCTGTTTGAAAGAATTTCTTGGCAGTGGTTTCAGGAACGGACTCTAATTCAACCCTGTTGGCTAGAAAACTTGTCGAAGTCTCTGGACGATCTTATAACCCTTTCCCTTCACAGCCTAATTTAAAACATTTGTGTCTATGTGGTGACTGGCAATAAAATAGAGGAGAAATGTCGGAACAGAGGAAGTCCAGGCTTTGTGAGTTCCTCCCCAGATCAGCTCTCGGCTCCTTGCTGGATGGAAGGGAGCGGGCGCACAGATGGATGGAGAACGTGCGTGTCGGACGCAGTGGATCCCTGGAACAGCAGAGACATAAACTCTCCCCTTAGAAAAGTGTCACAGCCAAAGCGAAGGCTGCTGTTTAGAGGGGGATCTGGCTCTTTGTGCCATTACATCTATAGCTGGGTGCTTGCTGTGAACAGCTGTTACAGAGTATTTAGGGGTATAAATGGGACTTGCTCTCTTATTCTGCCAGATCCTTAAATTTGCATTTTTTTTGTACTTTAATTTCTGTCTGGTTGGCAGCTGCATGTTTACAATCAGAGAGGATATTCTCTCTGCTGCTTATTGCTCAAACCGTGTTTGATATTGTAATTTCTAGTTTATAACTTTGAAGTGAAAATTTTGAGCTGGAGAACAAGGATTTTGAGATGAAACTACCTCCTCCTCTGCACAAACTGCCTTTTCTTAATTTCCAATACTACAAGAAACTTTATTAAGTATATTAAATACTTATTTTCTTGGACAACCAACATCGATGTGTAAACTATGTATGGTTTCATACAGCTGAGCAAGTGCTTCTTCGTTTTGACTTTTGTCACGGCTCTAAAAATATATTAGAAAATGGCTTTATTTTCAAGAATGTAGTATAAATGTACTATCTGTTGCAATCTGGTGATCCCTGCAGTCAGAGATTTTTACAATCTATAAGTAATATCCCTCTGCAAACCACAGTATATAGGACTAAAAATAATGTATTGAGCATTCTAAATGGTTAGGAGAGCTCCTGGAAGTGACAGCCAGCCACAGAAAACAGTGCACTCCCTATCACGTTATGATTAGTATGACCAGGACAATTAACTTTGCTGGTACCACCCTACCAGCATTCAAAGACTCATGCAGTTTGTCTTTACCTTATATAGAAGCCAACTTTTTTATCTGACCTGTGTGATGGTTATTCTAATAACGGTGCTGACGAAGCTCAGCATGAGTAAGTACTGGCATGATAAGGATTAATACAGATATATTTTCCCTCTGCCACTAACTGTATAAGAATTAACAGCAAAAGAACCACAATGACCTGGGAGTTCAAGGACATTTTGTTTCTGGAGGATAATTACTGTAGCAATGCCACCGTGCTAATAGATCACTTGGCACCGTATCATTTTTCTTTGAACTAAATTCCTCATGCAGCGCGAAACAGGAGTAAGTGTTGGGCAAAAGGAAGAAGTGTTATCCAGGCCTGTGCTCAGCAGCGTATCTGCTGAACTTGTACATGTTGGTAGTTAGGACAGAGACTGCAGTTTTGTCAATGATTTGTAGTTTGCTGAGAACCAAAAAGTACAAAGAATATCAGCAAAAATAACTACAAAATGTTATAGCGAATAAAAGCAAAAGCAAAAAAAACAAATTGAAAAACTTGATTTTAATTCTTAAATGGGAACGGAAAGAAAATCATGACTTCAGACCAGAGTCCATTTAATAATATGGACGTTCAACTTTTACTTACTTTAACTGAGGAAAGTTTGGATGCCACTTCTGAATTTTAGTGATACCGATAGAAAAAATATGCCCAGAATAGTTTTGTTTTAGGCACAGTTCTTCAGTTATACATACATCTCAGTGAAAAAACATAATAGTTTGGTTTTTGAATGGAAATAAATAGCTTGCACTAGCAATTCAACTTTCTTCTCTTAAAGCATCTTCCAACTATATGCAGAGATATAAAATCTCAACAAAAAAGCATGCAGAGTATCTAGCAAAATGGTTTTCATGAAGCTTGTGTTTTCTTTATATATTTTTTATATATTTCACTCATTAAAACTTATTTTCAAAGTGAGCTTATTTGCTGTGGAAACAATAGGACCTAGGAAGGCAGTTATCTGGCTAAATGCTGTTTTTCACAAAAGTATTGTTCAGAGTACAGGGAAGTGTAAGGTTCAATGTAAAATTTGTATCACATTGCTCTCAAAACTTACTTTTTCTTTTCCCATGTAAAACCCAAGTAATAGAGAAACTTATTTTTGCAGTTCATGTAAAAACCTAACTGTGCTTTTATAGAAATGAATGTTGGGCAAGCACGAGCGATATTCTAAAACAGCAGATGCCCAAATATAATTAGATTTTGCCTTCTGTACAAGCAAAAGCTAATTACTCTTGATTGCTCTATTACTCCTTAATGGTGCCATTTTTTTTCACTTCAGCAGAAGTGATAATAATTAAATGAAGCAACTGACGCTACTTGCAAATGTTGTTTCAAACACTTAGTCTTAAAATATTTGATTTTAATTAACTTGGTGTTACAAATCTAAGTAACTGTAGACTTTGATTAAAACTTTAAGAGGGCTGTGAGCACAGGCAGTCGTGTCTTGAGGACTTCCAGTAGTTTTATTGAGTCAGTTTTGAGTGAGTTTTATTAAGTCAGTTAATAATGGCTGAAAAAAAAAAAAAATGGCACTGTTTAATACCTGAAATATTTACGTTTTCAAATCACTGTCGTCAATAGAGATGGCAGATGCTGCGGAATGGACTAGCCCTTCATTAAAATGTTTTTTGAAGCTTTCATTAAAGCGGAAAACGAACAAAACTCCCCGTCATTTTCACATCGTCACCAGGGTTTAGTTATCTCTGGAACGCTAAAAAGTGACGGATAACCCAGCCATACACTGCTGAACTGCACCCCCACGCGGCTGTGCTCCCGAGCTGCGGGCCTCTGCTGCGCGCGTGCTTTGGGGCCCTCAGGAAGACACGAAAACCACGGAAAACTCACAAGAAAATGCGAATTGCTTTGAAATATTCCAGTAAAAGGCACTCTGAGCGCCAAAAAAGGGCATTACTGGGGAAAGTGACAGCTCGAACGCCCCTAGTTATCTGTAACGGAGAGCTGCTTCCGAGACGCGAATCGAACGGGTGTTTTCTCCGCCCTCACTGGAGGAGCGGGGAAGCGCCCGCCTCGCGTAACGGCCCCAACGGACGGTCCCAACGGTCCCAACGGCCG
>JAWLRI010000779.1:1262325-1285561 GCA_034781795.1 Crypturellus tataupa
GCGGGGGCCTCGGCGGCGGGCACAAAGGGCCGAGGCGGGCGGGGAGCGGCCTCCGAGCGCCGCGCCGCTGCCCTGGTGAACTGCAGGCACCCCAGGTGCGTGGTCTGAGGGTGCCCGGGCGAAGCAGCGTTTGATAGTCGGCCCCAAAGTTGCCCTCGAGGGCTCAGCATCGTTGGCGGTCCGTCTTTTGCAGGTTATGACGTTACCCCCGCGCGATCTCTCGGAAAGGCCTGGAGCAGAAGGAAGTCGCCACGCGGGTTTTTTTCCCAGTCCCCTATGAAGCGCCAGGTTTTAGGGCTGCGCTTCTGCAATGAAGAAAAGGAGGCGGCTCGCGGCAAACCTGAGTGACAAGGTTCATCTCGGCCATGAGAAGGACGCCGCGAACCAGATCCTTGTGGTAGGCTGCGAGCAGGGAATTGTGCCTGCGCCTGCAGAAGCAGCCCCTGCAGATCACCTGGAGTCCTCCCCAGAGCTCTCGCCGTCGTCGGAACAAAGAAAGCTCCTCAGCTCCTTGCAGTACAACAAAAATCTGCTGAAGTACCTAAATGACGATAGGCAGAAGCATCCGTCGTTTTGCGATTTACTCATAATTGTAGAAGGCAAAGAATTTAGCGCTCACAAAGTTGTAGTGGCTGTTGGAAGTAGTTATTTTCATGCCTGTTTGAGCAAAAATCCAAGCACTGATGTTGTCACGTTAGATCATGTAACTCATTCTGTCTTTCAGCATTTACTTGAGTTTCTGTACACCTCTGAGTTTTTTGTATATAAAAATGAAATTCCATTAGTGCTGGAAGCAGCCAAATTTTTAGATATTATCGATGCTGTCAAGCTACTAAATAACGAGAATGTTTCTAACGTACAATCTGAAGTGGTAACTGATACCCCGACGCCAGTAGAAACACTCAATGAATTGACTGGTAAACTGTTAAATAGTCACCAGTGCAGTTTGTGTGGACGAAGCTTCTGTTACAAGAAGTCCTTAGAAAATCACTTGACTAGGGCCCACAGATCTCTTTCGCTGGAAAGAAAACATGGGTTAAAAATGGTTGAGAAAGCTGATTTTTCCACTAGGCGATCTACAAGAAACCGTAAATGTCCGGCTAAGTTTGATAACAGTGACAATGAAAGTGGGGACTTCTCTGACAGCAATTTGGAAAAAGTCAGCTCTGACAAGGATACATCAGATAGAAGTGAATCTGAAGACAGTGAAAGTGAGTGCAATGCTGATGAGGAAGGACAGGAAGAGGAGGCATCAGGTGACGAAGATTCAGAGACTGAAGAGCAAAGTGAGAAAGAGCATAATGATACGGAAGAAGGTTCCGAAGCAGTTGATTCAGTGGGAAATATTCCTGAAGGCTTAGCTCCAGTAATTATTCAAACCAGTAGCAAAAAACTACTGCAGTGTCCCAAGTGTGACAAAAAATTTGATCGAATAGGTAAGAGCATGTTAGGCTGATAGCATTTTGGTGTATGGTTGTACTATTTCTCTGGGGAATAAAATGGGTCGTTTCTCTTTTATATAGAATGAATATTCGATGTTCTGTTTTTTTTTTTTTTTTTTTTTTTTTTTTCTCCTCCTCCAACCCAGTAGTATGCCACATTTTTAAGTGTATTAACTATTAGATCTTGGGTGCTCATCAACATGAATAAATGGACTAGTTACACTTGATAAAAATCTGCAAATATTAAGTTGATTACATTTTTATTACTCTAAATTCTGATGATCAGAATGGTAGATGAGAGCAGCCTTGGGAGGGAAGTTAACAAGGTGTAGGATGAATTGCTTGGAGTCTCAAATTGTATCATGTTTTCCTCTCAATTAATTTCAAGAAACTAGGCACAAATTTATTATTACTGTACTAAAGCAGCATTAATGGCACAGCCTGAAATCTTTCTGTTCTAGGTGATGCTCAACACCTAGTCATTCTGGCTTCTAGCTTGATTTTCATGTACTATGGTTAACACAAAATAATATTTTGACTGCCTAATCTGATTTATTAGGCTAGTGTTTGTTACATTCAGATCTAGGTGTGGTAGTTGCTCCAAATATCAGAGGAGTCAAAGCTCCAGTCGTGGCTCATCCAAAGCTTTCTCATTCTCTGTTCCTTTGTTAAAGGTCTTCCTTTATATACTACTGGATTCTGGAATTAGTATTTTTGTTTTCTTTCAACTGGAATGCTAAGTGTTGAATTATGGCCGTTGCAGGTAATGACTCCATTTAGTTCAGGGGAAGTAGAAAAGAAATAGTTCCTCATAGTGTTTGGTGCATTTATTTTAATTATTTGTATAATAGATTCATAGTGTCATTCATGATTTGGAAGGTTTTAGGGTTTATAAAAATGGGGTGCTTCTGGGGTGTGTGTGTGTGTGTGAATTCTCATGAAAAGTCCAGCTTGCTGTTTGTTGTTCAAACAGCGTTTTAATCTGAATGTGAAAGCAGGTCTTATTTTCCTATTAGTTGCCAAAAAAACCCTTCACCATAACAAATATTTTATATTCATGAATTATTTTATTTTTTTTATACTGCTCTTCATTTTTTAAAGCACCTGACAAGCATTACCTAGTTGAGCTTTACAACAGTCTGGTAAGTAGCGCTATCAGCGTTTTACAGATTGGGATACTGAGGTGAAATGAATTGTTCAAGGTTACTGATTATATAATAGTAACTATTCAACATAACAAGGTGGGACTTGCCTGTAATACTGTATCTTAAATAAAGACTGAAATTTTCCTGAATTTGAAGACTTTGATATTGAAAATCTACTGTGCTTGTAAAGATTTAGGACTCTAATTATATGTTTTGATCTGATACACAGTGGAAGTCCTTTTCTTTTTGCACTTTCATAACTTACAGTTCCAGTTGTTATGCGCAAAAACAGAAAAAGTGGCATTAAATCAAATAATACTTAAAATGAGCCTCATAAGATTTTATTGCGGCAAAACACTGATTTGTGTCTTTTACTTTATAGCTTTGCTACTTTTTAATCTAAACACCTAGAAATATGATACATATTATACCAGAATAGTTCAAAATTGACATCCTACAACAGTCCTCAGTGTAGGACTGAATTCTGTCCTTGGGAAAGTCAGTGATAAGCAGAAGAGAGAATACTAGCAGTGTGAAAGACCCAAGAGAGCAGCACTTTTATTTATGATAATATAATCCTGAATACAGATCACTTGCAAGGTTCCATATCATTTGCTGAGTCTTGTTATTTGAAGACCCTTGCTTTTAATTATTACCTCGTTACACGGTTGTTCCTTATTCTGAAGTGGTATTTCATAAATTAGAGTAATGAGAATGTGGTTTATCTTTCTGTACTTAAGGACAGAGCATGCTGTAGGGACAAAGGGTATCAAAACTCTAGCATAAGTTTAACAGCAATATGGAAATACTTTGGGTTTAGTCCTATCTTGGAAATAGGTAAAGTATAGGTACCTTAGATTGAAGATTTTAGGAGAACTTGTGTAATCACAGCATAGTTCTCACCTGCAAATGAGTAAAAGAGTAGAACTCTTTAGATCTGTGCCAAAGATACTTAGATTGGTCACATTTGAGAGCATATGGAATGAGCTCCAATGCATGCATATTGTAGATAAAATCTATTATAATTGTGTTAATAGAGGGTTTTTTTTATTGTATTTTTCTAGGCAAGTATGAGAGCCATACGCGTGTACACACGGGTGAGAAGCCTTTTGAGTGTGATATATGCCATCAGCGCTATTCAACCAAGTCCAACTTGACAGTGCACAGAAAGAAACACTCTAGTGATACCGACTTTCATAAAAAGGAGCACAAATGTCCCTACTGCAATAAGCTGCATGCAAGTAAGAAGACTTTAGCAAAACATGTGAAGAGGCAAGTATGAGTGCATTTGTCTCATATGTTTGAGGAAACATTTCCCATTTCAAAACAGAAGATAAATATATGCATGTACACACATACAAACAAGCAAATTTTCTGCTTAAAAACAAAGCAAAGCATGTCTGTTAAGCTAATTGTTGAGCGTAATAGTCTTAGCAAGTACCTTTGTTTTCTAATTCAGTGAAAGAATAAAAGATCTTACCTGTATTTGCATGTCGATGCTATGCAGGTGAAAATAACATACAGATGAGATATTTCCCTGCAGATTCCTTCAGGTGACTGAATTGTTTATGGCAGGTATTATCTACATTTTACTCTTCTCTCTTTCCCTTTTAAAGATCTATTAGGCATTATAGTTGAAATATTTCTTACCCAGTACTGTGTAGAATTCTACACAGCCTTATAGTTAGCACTGCTCTACAGTTTCTTATTCTTCAGAACTGAATACTTAATATTCAGTCCCGCTGGTCTGCTGATAACTCTTCATAAAATACCAACTGTAGTGATTAACATTCAGTATTTGAGTGATTTCTGTCATAGAAAGTTATAAATACTTTGCTTATTTACAAAGAAAGGAATCAAATACAGTCTGGGTTTAGCATTTCAGTTAGAACTTCTTGATCGAGTATTTGCAAACAGGTAAAAATATACTTGACCTTATCTTCATTTATTGCATTAAATTCATGATATTTTTTCCTTTCCAGTCCAGACTGAATTTATATCTGAACTGTAACATTTTTTTTTTCTTTTTTTCCTTAATCAACTTTTTTTTATGACTGATGGGGAATTGAAAAGAACTGGGAGTGATTGCCTTTGTTTAACTGCTAAGAAATTTTGAAAACATTTTTGGTCAATTTCTCAGCTTCTGTCTTTCTTCTAGGTTTCATCCAGAGAATGTACAAGAATTTCTTTCTATCAAGAAGACAAAGAGTGAAGGTTGGAAATGTGATGTAAGTAGTGCTTCAGCCTTTTTAGGGCTTTCATTTGCATTTCATTTTCATAAAGTTACTATTTTATTTTGCAACCTTAAAAAAAATATGCTATATGTTTTTTGCAAAATCTCAGCTTTGTAAACCATAGTATGAAATCATTCTGTATGCACTGAAATAAAGCCTGAACTTTGTTATGCATCCACCGCTGTATATATTCAGTATATTCTGTATATACTATACAGTGGTAGAATAGCAACTACCAAGCTGCATTCTGCAATAGTTTTCCTACAATATTTTTTTTTTTCATGTGATCCACTGTTACCTTTATTATAATGTATTTATTTGCAGGCTTGAGTGTTATGAGTAATCAAACATCAGAGTATTTATTTTCCTGTTAATTATGAGCTCTGTATACTGAACATAACACATACTTTTTTGGAAGGCATCCTCAATAGCAATGTAAACATGTTAATTATAAGACATTTTCTCACTTAGCTGTAGGTACATGTTAACAGATGTAAATATGTGCTAAATCTATATCTGCATATGAAATCATAGAATCCTTTCCATTTTATCCCAAGAGAGGGGTATGTGAAATTATATATGCACTGTTTTTCATTTCTAAGGAATCAGTATACTTTTCCTGGCCAGACAGATGTTTTATTTATGCTAACTGCTGTACGTTCAGAAGGTTGTAGAGAGAGGTGCTATAACATGACACAATTATTAAAACTGCTTTATTTATAAAGATTGCTTTGTTCATAAACTTGCATGTAAAAATACATAGTAGGACACTGTGAAACCTTCTGTAGACATTACTAGTGTTCATTCTGCAGGTGATGCACCAGAGGCTGTTACCTTGCAGATTATGTTATTTTATATGAGCATCTTACAGATTTCCTTTGTTTATAACCGTGAAACTCTTTAAAGGAGGGAATTAACATTTTTCCTTCTTGGAAAGTATTTTTATCAGATGAATGGTTCGGTAAGCTCTTTGCATGTGTCTGTTTTTTTCTAAAGTGGAATTTTTTAAAATGTGGAATTGTTTAAAAGATGCTGCTTATGTGCCTCTAGTAGTGTGCTCTGGATTTAGAAGGAAAATGGACTCAGAAAAAAGCTGTCTAACAGCTTTCTGCCATGGTCCCACAGATTAATTTCAGCATACAAAAGTAAGACAAAAGCTGATTTTTTCAGTTAGGTTATTTTCTGCTGAGTTACTATGTTGAATCACCCTAGAAAAAGAGTCTGCTGTAAAAGAGTCACTAGAAAGACTGACCGTGGAGCATGTGGCTGTTTGTAGGAGTAGGCAGTAGCCTGAGTTAGGCCACAGATCTGCACCTTGATTTCTATGAGCAGCTTATTAGGCCTTATGTAAGGCAAATTGGGAGGAAGTATGCTCTTTCAAAATACATGTTTTGTTTAATTTTACATTGTGGCAGACTGCAGATGGACTAAACTTCCAAAGTTTTTTAAATAGGGGAAAAAATAAAAACTTGTTATAACTCATGCATTTTTGACCCAAATGTATTATTGTTTTAGATTTGTAAGAAATCTTTCACTCGAAGACCCCATTTAGAAGAACATATGATTCTTCACTCTCAGGATAAACCCTTCAAGTGTACCTACTGTGAAGAGCACTTTAAATCACGATTTGCAAGATTGAAACATCAGGAAAAATTCCATCTCGGTATAGAAAGCTGCTTCTGACATGTAAACAGTAGATTTAAAGTAAAACTCTCATCCACTGTTATATGGCCTGACCAGCCTGTTTTTTTATCCTCTCCATGTCTTTTCCTATTGCTTCCTTTTGAGGGATTGTATTATAATATATAAATGCAAATATATCTATAAATGCAAAGCTCGAAGTGTAACAGTAGGGTTTGTTTTAATACCGTGTTTTGAGTAGATGGGTTACTGACTTTGGAATGAGATTTTCCTGAAGCTTTCCAAAGACGCTTTTCCTACTATGAAAAACATTTCTGCCACTTAGGAACTAGGGAACAGATGAATGACAGTAATGGAAATCTATTTTCTGGAATATCTGATTAGACTTAATCATTTTTGTCTGTTAATGCTTAATTTTTGCTTTACGATCATGATCCTTGTCAAAATTCCAAGTTTTTGCAATAGTTATTCTAGGAGAAATTGCAAGCAATTTAAGTATGCTAACTAGATTGTTGAAGTTAATCCTTTGTTAGATAAAACTATTGCTGGGTAAATTGATCAGGTTTTTCACAAGTCACAAATCTGTGCATCTTTCTTGGTTTAACTGATAGTTAATATTCTGTCTGTCTCCGTATAGGGCCTTTTCCTTGTGATATCTGTGGCCGTCAGTTTAACGACACAGGGAATCTGAAGCGCCACATAGAATGTACTCACGGAGGAAAGAGGAAATGGACATGTTTCATCTGTGGCAAATCCGTTAGGGAACGGTAAGGAATTACATAACTGCTTGAACATTAGTAAAACAGCAAAATATATGGCATGCTTAGATTCTGAATGTATTTTGACTTTGACTTTGAGTAAGTGAGCCTGTTTCAAAGGACTAGGGTATCAGAAAGTAGTATCAGAACCGCACGTTGCACAGGTACTGATAACATCTAAATACAAGGATGATAAATGTAGGGTAACTCATTACCAAGTAGAGCTGTATTAAGAAGGTCTTCAGTTGAGGTTACTGTGTTGTGTGAGAACATCTTTCCTTTCTTTGGGAAAATTTTCTGCCATGTGCATTTAGGCAAATATACTGATGAGGACTGGAAGATAAGGAACATTTGATGAGACCGACTAAGAACAAACTGAGTTTTTATAAACACAGTTTGACAGAACATGGAATAATACTGTAAAATCTTTATCTCTTCTTCCCTAAAGAAAAACTTGGTTAATTTTTGTTAATTTCTAAAAATGAAAGCTATAAATACTGAGTAAAAAGCCTGCTATACTCTTGTCCATGTACATAGTTCTAAATAATATCTGAGGAAACAGAATAAATTCTTTAATGCATTTCAGTCTATTAATAAGTTGGAATACCTAGAAGCTGTAGAAATAACTTTCTCGTTTACCCATGAACTCATTTTCTATTCTAGGTATGTTGAGACAGGGGGGGAAAAAAGTGAATTTTAAACAGTTGTTCACAAGGCTTCAGTGCATGTGTTTTATTCTGCTCTTTAATAAGGATATAATAACTTTTCCAGTGACTGGCAAAAAAACCCTGAAGTGTTATAAAAGAAAAGCTTGACCCTAACAGGTTATGTTTGGTATGTATTTTCTAGTAGTTTGGTAAATGGAGTATGCAGGTGTTAAAATAAAATGTACTAATTCAATATTGAAGTAGTAAGTACTTAGTCTTCCTATTCTGTGAAGCACATTCTGTACTATAAGGCAAGCATCTCCATGTTTCAAATTTCATTTAAATTATGCAATGCAGTTAAATATTTAAATGTTACTGCTGTCAGTAGGAATCACAAAGTAAACTTACTTATCTACGCATATGTATATATGTGTACATAATTATATGTGATAAATATTGTTATAAAATATGAACACATAAATATATATATTTATATTTTAAATAAACTCTGTACTAAATTAACTTGAATTAGGATCCATGAACTGGATTTCTTTTATTTTGACTTCAGAGCTGTGGCTTAATATGCTTAATATGCACATTAAACATACTGCCCTTTAGTCACTCTAAATGGGAAAACTATAGTCACTTCAGTTACTTAAGGCACATCAACATTAAAATGACAAATACCTTGAGCTAGCTGAGGGTATCTATAAATCTTCAATAAAATAATAGAAATCAGTAGTAACAAGGAGATTATCATGTTAGAAAATACTGTTCAAATTGATGTTTTCTTTAATGTATGTAGTACAATGTATGGTTGCATAATGTTCTGCTTTAATTACCTTGTTTCTTGAGCCAGCTTGTTTAGTGAATAGCTTGCTGCATTATATTTGAATGTATACATACATATCTGTATAAATTGAATCAGTTACTGGATACATTGCGATCCATCAGAGTTCAAAAGGAAAATTTAGAACGTGAAATTCTCTTCAAAGTGGCAGGGATACCGAGTGCTTACAGTTGCACTTTGCTGCCTTTGTTGCACAGCACAACTTTGAAAGAACACTTGAGAATTCATAGTGGAGAGAAGCCTCATCTTTGCAGTATTTGCGGGCAGAGTTTTCGTCATGGAAGCTCTTACAGGTACAGTTTTTTAGTATATTGAGATGCTGAAGTGTCTTTTATTTGTTAATTTATATGTGCTCTTTGTCGGAGTATTTTTTTAAGATATGTGTTTTATGTATTCTTACCCCAGCAGCGTTAGTAAATGCTTTAAAAATGCTTAAATTTTGAAAACATGGTAGTCTTTTGTGAAAAATGATTTAAATTTTAACACAAGACATGCTTGTGTTCTGTCTGTAGACAGAATGCCATGTGACTCTTGTATCAAAGTTTACTTTCTTGTACATCTAAAACTATCTTTGTTATTCAAGAAGATGATAAGCTGAGAAGTAAAATGTCCTGCTAAATTAGCTTCAGATATGGGAGTTTAGCTGTGTTCTTTCTTGCTATTTTAGCGGTTAAGAATATCTTAGTTGAAAGCTACTTGCCAACATTTATGTGATCTATTGAAGAATGAGATTTATTGTATCATGCACTGAAGTTGATTATATGTATGGATTTAAAAAAAAAAAATAAAGTGGTGATTACATTTGGTGGTTACATTTATGACCACAATCATGCTAATTTCAACTACTGATATGGAAGTGTTTTTCTTTCT
Organism: Crypturellus tataupa; assembly: GCA_034781795.1. Taxonomy (NCBI): domain Eukaryota; kingdom Metazoa; phylum Chordata; class Aves; order Tinamiformes; family Tinamidae; genus Crypturellus; species Crypturellus tataupa. The sequence goes on from JAWLRI010000779.1 coordinate 1,271,913, forward strand.
GTTTTAATACAGGCTTCATCTAAGAGTCCACCATGATGACAAGAGATATGAATGTGAAGAATGTGGAAAAACTTTTATTCGGCATGATCATCTGACAAAACACAAAAAAATACACTCAGGTAGGCATTTTTGAAAATCATTTCAAAATTGCTATTTTGAAATAAACAATTGTAAGTATAATAGGAAAATTATGTTTTGTTTTTACATTCCATATAATATTTTGGCTGTGCCTTGTTATTTTTAAACTGTGCTGAAATAGGATTAATCTGCTTATATGTTTTGAAGGTTTAAAAGCCAAATGTTTCCTCCATGTTAACATACAAAGCTGAGGGACAGTCAAAAACATGTAACAAAATATATGACACTGGATTGTTTAATTTAAAAAAAAAAAAAAAAGCAAAAGTGAAAAAGGAGGATTTTTTATGAGTTTGGATTTCTTTTTTTAATAGCAAGTGTCTGAAACATACCACAACACAGAAGAAGCTGTCAAAAACTCTGTCAGAGTTTGTACACTGATCACTTTAATGAACATCAAGGGGGTGTTTCTGAAGTTCTCTTTTCAGAGGAGGGGGGGAAAAAAGGAAGATAGTGGGAGTCAACCTTGAGAAAAGGAAGAGGGAAATGATCAGGAGGAAGAAAGCACTTCAAAAATTTTTTTATTGTGCTGATAGCAGGAAGGTAGATCTATAGAAGAAGGGAACATCCGCTGGGGACTTTTCCTTTTGCAGAACAGGATCCATTTGGATCCTGTTGCTTTGTAGGTGTTTCAATCATCATGAAAATATGCAAGTGATCAGAGTCTAAACTTCCTGAGCCATTATTTTGAAGGACAGCTTCTTTTTTAGTGTTTGCAATCATGTCTGCTATAAAATAAAGAAATCTTTGAAAACTCAAGTACCAGAAAAATCCTCTTTTCTACTCTATTTGCTTTTTCCCTCCTCTAGAAAGTTACATTCTTTGACTGTCCACACTCCTCCTGCTTACATGAGAAGAAACATTCTTCCACTTTGTAGAAGATCTCAAGATGACTAAAAAGCATCAAGATACTTTTAAACTGCAGCATAAAAGAAAAAGGTAAATATGTAAAACAGGCTAATTAACCCACTTAGATATAATTTTAAGCTCTAGAAATTAGTGGCTGAAAGTAAGTTGTATGTTTAAATAAACTTCTGTTTCAGAGCCTCCTGGGTATGAATTTTTGAACATACAACATTGCAGGACATAAGAGAATGGTTTCCTAGTAATTCTTTTAAACCTCCTTTTTCTTCTTATACAGTGGATGTTTGGGGAAGTGTCTCCCTAACTAATGAGCATAAATTGCTATATAGGGCCTGATAAAAGGTCAGAAATAGCCATAAATAGAGTGGCAAAAACTCCTATTCTGATAGAACTAGCCATACATCCTGATTTTTATCCTCTGGTAACACAGGATCTTTTGGTATAAATGCTGAAAAAGGTATGGAAGAGCTTAATTGCCTGTGCTTTGTTCATGGGTATGGCTATATTGTATGTGCTATAATTGCAGCTCTTACACATTTAAATAGAAAGCAAAAATTCTAGAAGATTTAACTAAATTCTGTTGAATTTTGCCCTTAAAGGTGAAAAAGCCCATCAGTGTGAGGAATGTGGAAAGTGTTTTGGTCGTAGAGATCACCTCACTGTTCATTATAAAAGTGTTCATCTAGGGGAAAAGGTTTGGCAGAAGTAAGTATGTTTTTGGTGACTGCATAAGCACTTTTGTACTATAACTGATCTTTTGTTATGACTTGCACGTTCACTCAGAGTTGTTGTAGTCTGTGTTTGTCATGATTTACTTTAGTTCTTGGTAGAGATATCATTATGGTTTGAAATAGATATTGGAAAATTATCTTCATTTAAACAACACTTCCTTGGTAACACAATTAAGGAAATAGAACTTGATAAAGAATCAAATTTTAATCCTGTGGAGGCTGTCTTACAGTTGGTCTACATAGATGTTTTGCTATAATATTTCTTACTGTTTAGTTAAGACTAAATCAACAGCTTTCGTTCAGGCAATGTGAAAACTCTCCTACACTTGCCTATTTTAGCAGTTGGTAGTTGTTTATTAGTTTGAAAGCAGATAAAAATTATGAAACTGTAAGTGTGTGTGTGTGTGTGTGTGTGTGTGTGTGTGTGTTTATAAAGAGATTGAAAATACAGTAGGGTTTTAATTCTTCCAAAAATGAGCCTTTCAGAGATTTTTCAAATGAAAAATGGAAACCTTTTTTTTTTTTTTTTAATAATGTATTTTAAATGTTTTTCTTTGCTAGCATTGCATAATTCACTATGAACATGTGTGTGTGTGTGTTGGAAATGTGATACATTGTCTATTTTGTGTTTGTTTCTTTTTTCTCCTTAAGAGCAAGTAGCCTACACCATTGTTAATAATTAGCTTATGGCATAATTTTGTCTTTCTCTTTTAATCTATCAGAGAATAATAGTGAATATAGAAAAAAACTTGATTTAATTGATACATGTTTATATATATGCTGGGAAATATGAATGCAGGTGAAGAAATGTACAAACTTTGAAATTCAGCTACTTTGCAGTTAAGAATTTCTAAAAGCTCTGTGGTTCTTAGTGTTAATGTTTTTGTTTTAAAACAAAAAGTAACATGAAATATGTTTTCTTCTTTAAAGATATAAAGCAACATTTCATCAGTGTGAAGTCTGTAAGAAAGTTTTTAAAGGGAAATCAAGTTTGGAAATGCATTTTAGAACACATTCAGGTAAAAGTATATATGTGTAGGAGTCTATAAATCAAAATTGATGGAATTGTTTAAATCATTGTAGCTTTTGAGCACTTGGGGCAAGAGTAGTAATTTTCTTAGTCATATGTTGGCTCTTCCTGAATACAGTCTTCTGAATGTATCAGCTGAAATATTAAGAATCCTCAACACAGACTTTGTGGTGTACTCTCTGCATCTCTTCATTAATCTACAGATGCAAATCGCATATGCCTGCCACATTTACCAGACTTCCTAATCAGTTTTGTAGTGCAGAACAATACTCAATTTCAGTTGATGAAATAATAAGTTTTGACATCTATTTGGACAAATTTATGTTTTTATACATGCCGTGTTACCTTTCATGCCTTATGTTTCCGAGAATTATTATCCTTTTGAAATATGGAAAAATACTAATCAAGCTAATTGAATATCAGTTTTACACCAATTTAAAGATAATACTTTTTTAATTTAGTTTATTTTCTGTGTGTACTTGGCAAAGATCCCAAGTATCGGGGTAACTGATTCAAGGGAAAGGATATACTACTATCATTCTTATAATGACACTCTTGATTCCCGATTCATTGATGAACGTATTCTTTCTTTGCAGTGGAACTGTTTTTATAATAGGTTTCTGTAGTACAACACATAAAATGTGTGTATTTCCATAGGTATGTGTGTGAGATGGCTTTACTCAGCATAACCCTTTAATTCTTAGTTTTGCTTCTTCCTAGGTGAGAAACCATACAAATGTCAAATCTGTAATCAGTCTTTCAGAATTAAGAAGACGTTAACAAAACACATGGTTATTCATTCAGATGCTCGACCTTTTAATTGTCAGCATTGCAACGCAACATTTAAACGAAAAGACAAGCTGAAGTATCATATTGATCACGTGCACGGAACGAAGGCTGCAGAGGAGGCGCTGACATCTTCTTCGGAGGAAAAGTTAGTTTCCTTACCAGTCCAGTACACGTCTGATGACAAAGTTTACCAAACTGAGGATAAAGAGTATGTGGAACAGTCAAAAGCATATCAAACAGAAGCTAAAAGTTTGCTGCAGAACGTACCTCCAGAAGTGTGTGTGCCAGTGACTTTGGTGCCTGTTCAGATGTCTGAGCCGCCAGCAGCTCTGGTGCAGCACCCTGCTCAGCCACACGCCATGCTCCCTGCCCAGCCCGAGCAGGCAGACTATCAGCGAGCCCCGGATTTATCATTTCTGGAGAAATACACTCTCACTCCGCAACCTGCAAATATTGTTCATCCTGTAAGGCCAGAGCAAATGTTGGATCCTAGAGACCAGTCATATCTTGGAACTTTACTGGGGCTAGATGCAGCTCCTACTGTGCAAAATATTTCAAACAATGAACATTCATGATCTGACCATAACATTCCACCCAACTTTCTAAGCCATTAGCCAACAGAAGGCTGATATGGCAATCAAGATTTATATTTTATTTGGACTCATGAGTCTTCTGCATAGTTTTGGAAAAACAGGTTTGTTTACATAATATTTGAACATATAGGCACACTTTTATGCATATCAAGAGAGTGTTTCTTGTGATTTTAAGAGTTTTTAAAAAGCTTACAGATGGTCTTTTAAAAAAAATATGCTCTGAAATACCTTTTGAGGTTAGTTTGCTGAAAAATCTAATTACATATCTGACTATTAATTTAAAATTGTTTGCCTTTCTGCATCTCACAGAGTTAGAAGAATAAGGGTTATGTCCAGTTCATTAAAAGTCATAATGAGGCGGGGGCAGGAATATTAAAAAAAAAAAATCTGTGCTTTGCATATAAATTAAAATATAGTTGTAATTGAACCCTCAAACATCTTTAGGGAGTTTAACTTCTGCCTGACAGTTAAGGCTAGCCAGTGGACACCAAAACTAGATTCTTCTAGAAATGGATTCAGATATGATTCCCCAAAGTAAGAAAATCAAATATAGAGAGATTAGGCTACTAAATCGGGTCTCTTATGTATTCCTTGGTCTCCAGTGTTAGATACTGAATTGTGTGTGAGAATTTAGACATCAGTACTGCCTAATTTTCTAAAGATGGTTCTATATAAATTTTTGTCTTTTTTTTCTTGCTTCTTTTTTCCTCCTTCTCTCCTAAAGTGTGCCCAACACTATAACTTTGAGAGAAATTATAGTATTTTCCAAGTCATTTTAATCCATGAACAGTAATAAGGGATTGGCATGGCTTATCCTTGTTAGAGCATAAATTTTGCTCTAATGCCTCACTAGCATGCTCATTTTCAAGTTTTGCAATGAAGAAGAAATTGAAAGACTATTATGTCCAGCATAGCACTCGACTTTTATTTAAAAAAAGAAATAACGAATAATTACAAATCTCTTGTGAGTTGCTAACAAAATGGTTCTGTGTTGTGTTTCAGTTGCTTTCACTATGCTTATAAAACGAAATCAAACTCTTCATAGTATTCCATATCTTTAATTTTAACTTTCTCTTTATTAGGTGTAATGTTTTTTTCAAAAGGAAGCATTTTGTACTAGAAGTTTAGAGTAATTTAACATGAAATCCAGTGTTATTTAAGCCCATCAAATTGTCCATTTTAAGCATTCTTTAGAAATAATATTTTCTGTGTTGATTAGGTCAAGATTATGCCAAAGAAATTCTAGGAAGTCATATTTTCCTTTTAATTATTCCTCATGAGAGTTACATTCTAAGGCAAAGTTTTCCCCAGTTTCCTCAAAAATCTGCTATTCTTACCATTTTAAAGAAATTTTATAGTAAGGTTTTAAAATGGGAAACTGGAAGTATGGGTGTTATTGTGAGAAAACTTAAATTTATTCAAAGGCCTGACATCGCAAAGGTCTGTGATGAAAAGTTCTTTTATCACCCCAGTTCTATAAACTGTAAATGACACTGATCATTCTAAATGCCATTTAAGTACTTTAGTTGTCAGGTTCTTTGTCTACTTCAGTACTGAGCAGGTTGTAAGAGAGGGGCCAGGGCTGCCTGAATGTTCTTGTTTTGATGCTTGTACCCTAATGGATTCTTACCTAAACACACCAAAGATTTCTGTTAGCTGTTAAATAGTGGAAAAGTTATAAAATTTAAGTGTTATCAATATTTAAATAGGACTTATCCAAAGAAGCACAATAGAAGTCCTAAACTTTTAAAGTTCAGTTTTTAAAACAGGACTGCGTATGTTTAACTGTTCTATGTTTATATCTCTAAAGCAAAATTTGGAGCTGTGCTCTGGGAATGTTCAAACTGACATGCTGTAAATGTATCTGATAAGAAGCTGAGTACTAGCTAATACACAGCAATAATTAGGCCATTGAATGCCATCTTCTGAAAGGACGCTATCAAGTACTATCCTTCCTGCTTGCTGTCTCCACCCTCATCCCTTTTAAAAACTAAACCCACTTTTGCCATTGTTACACTTCATAGCAATGTCATCTGTAGTGTTCAAACTGACAAGTATGTCATATACATACTACTGCATGTGGACATGAAACAAGTGATTTCTAGCATTTACAATTGTACCATTCGGAATGGATATTGATGTACTGTTGGCATCAATATTGTCAGTACAGTTCTCAGATTAAAAAGCTTAATTTTTGCTTTATTATTATTATTCCACAATAGCATTGTAGGATTTTAACCGAACTATGGCTTAAAAATAGTTGGCAATTATTTTTTTTCTTTTAAAATACAGTCAGTGTGGAAGGCACTCTGGTTAAAATGGAATTTGGAGCATATTTACTTGATAATGTCCTTTTAAAGTGTTTCATGATTGTGCCTTTTATATTTACTCTGAATACTGGGTTTTTCTTTAGTTTAGTTTATTATTAAGATCATTACATTAAGCTCAGTATCTTCCTAAGTGCTTCATGGTTTTTGGGTGCCCAAAAAGAAACAGGCTGTAAAAGGGCTCGTTTTTCAGAAAAACGAGCACTAACTTTTGTGTTTGCGTGACGAGAATTGCTAGTCATTCGCAGAAAAAAAAATCCTAGTTCTACCTACTAGTTCTTTGGCACTCTTTTATTTGCAGATAACCAGACTAGTTAGTGTTTTTACCTGCTGGTCAGGCTGGATCATTGCCAGTTGGCAGTGAAAGAGAATAAGAAAACTTAAGTGCTAGATGCATAGTTTTTATTTTTTTAATATCATGAGCTAGAAATGTTAATGGCTTCACGTCTGTTTGAATTCATATATGAGCGAAGTAAATTTTCATGGGCTGGTACTTCATTTGGCATGTGCCAGGAGCTTGATGGAGAGCAGTAAGAGGGCAGGAACTGAAGGGCAGAGAGCTGAACTTCACAACTGCATTGGTCAAAACTCCTTAGCTGTCCGGTGCCTCCACTGTAATATGTGTATGTGCTCATACAACATTGCATGTCCTCTTAACTTGGAGGCAACCCTTAAAATAAAGGCTACTTTTTTTTTTTTTTCTGACAGCAGTTGACTCAATTGACCATTTGCTGCCAAAGAAGGAAGAAGGTCTATCTTTAAAGAGACCTTTGCACATTGCAAAACTTGATCTTTTCTGCACCCCAACCTTTGCGTATGTTTAACTGTTCTATGGAGAAGAGAGGAGTCTCTGTTGGTGCACTGAGCTCCTGCATGGTTCTGAGAACTTACTGCATTCATTTGCTTTAAACATCTGAATTCTTTCTCTCTCTCTCTCTTTTTTTTTTAATTTAGTATTTTCTAGTTGACTGGGTCACTTCTCTTAGTTCTTTAAATGGATTTTATATTTGGTTTTATTTATTTATATTGGAATTTCCTCCTCGAGCACTGACACTTTTCCTACAGAGGTATGGCTTTCATGGAGCTTTTTATGCTGAACAGCATCAGTAATTATAAACGTGATGTATATTTCAGTAGATTAAGGTTTCCTTAAAAATATAGTGCTACGTTAGTCTCGATCATAGTTTGGGAACATGGATCATGTTGAAACACTGTGAGGACACAGGGTTTGTTGGCTGGCATCAAAGCACTAAGCCTTGATGTGGAAGAGTATCCAAAAGTCTGAAGAAGGCTTAAGAGCAATGGGGTACCTGCTAAGGAGTAAAAGGATCCTTAAGTTTTTTTTTTTTTTAAAAAGGAGGGAACTTCTGTCTAGAAATTCACACAAAGGAGCGTGGATGATTTCTGAGAAGGCTGTGGCACATCAGTGGCTGCTGCCTTTTTTTTTTTTTCTCCCCTTTAAAATAATAAAAAGATCTGCAATGTCTCTATATTGAGCATAATGCATAGTGCATTAAGGAGTGTGTGTCCTTACGCAGGACTAAAGCTTCAGGGGAATGGGGTACATACACCTGCAGCGCCTTTTGATTTTTTTTAATGCTATCTTGCAGTGTTTTGGTTGTTTCATCATGTGCATTGAGGAAAAAACTTGTCTGAATGTAATGCGGGACAGATGCTTTGCTGTAAGCCCATGCGGATCCTTTCCCTTGTTCATAGGAAATGTTTTGGTGTAAAAGGGCTGGATGTGTTGATGGTAACAGCAGCAAATTGTTTGGAATCCCCCTTCCCAGCCATTTTGTTTAAATGTTGATCCTTTTATATCAGAGAATAAGGTGAAAATAAACTCAATATTTTGTCACTGGTATATGAAATGCTGTGTTTTAAATGTGGTCCGTATAGGTTGATATTTTAGATGGCAGTCTTTAAAAGTTGTCTTTTTTTTAGGGGAAATCTGTTTGCTGTAAGGAAGAGCTAGGAGGCGCACTGTAAACGTAGAAGTACTCGGTCCTATATGTCATTTCGGTCGTTATGGAAAAGTATTGTAAAGTTCTGTTGTTGTAACATGGCTTGCTTCCTGGGGCTCCTGTCCTGCCTCGAGATTCAGGTTCTCCCCTCCCCACTTTATTTTTCAATTTTTATTTTATTTTATCGATAGCATGGAATGCTTTGTACGTCCTTTGGTTTGGAAGCTCTTGAAAGATTAAAAGAAGCTGAGGCGCAGGCTTTTTGGTCCCCTGTGTGTGTGCGTGTTTGCTTCTACTTTTTATTTCGAAATATTTTGTAAATTAAATTTATTTAGAAAAGAAATACCCGGCTGCGCCTGATGCTTCACACGGGGCGCTCTTCTGCCTGCCGCGCGTGCGCGTGCGCGTCCCGCCGCTGTCACCTCTCCCTTCGCCTCGGCGCAGCGACCCGCCCGCGTCACCCGGGCAACGCGGTGCGGCCGTTTAAACCAAACGGCGGGCCCTCATTGGCGGAGCGGCGCGGGGGGCGGGCGCGGCCTCCCGCTCCCTCCGGGCGCCCGGTTCCGCACCGGCACGGGCAGGCGGGGCGGGGCTTGCGGGGTCGTGACGTGTGCCGGAGCCAACGGGCGCGGCGGACGGTTGCACGTGGCGCGCCTGTCGGCCAATCAGCGCGCGCGACTCGTGCCCGCCGCCGGGAGAAGGGACTGCCCCATGAGGAGGCTCCGGCGCCGCGCGGGCCTGCGGCTGCCCCGGGCCGGGGAGCCCGGGGAGGCTGCTCTGCCCAAAGACTTTATTTGTTCTATGTATTTTATTGTCCTTTTGTCTCAGGCAGTAACTATGTGTGCGTAGTCTGTAAGCGCCCTCCTGTCACACTTAAATTTTTCCCGGCTTCCCCAAGCAGTCTAATGTAGGTCTCCTGCTAAGATCCTTCCGTCCCCTTGTCAGGCAGGTAGTGTCAAACGCCTGTGCTCCTCTTACACAAGGGTGCAGGTGAGGAAGGGAGCTTGGGTGGGGCTGCTCAACTCTGCAGTCTGCAAAAGAGACACTACCTGGTTATTAGCAAGCACTTCCATATAGCAATTCACATATGTGTATATTTTCGTGTTTGGAGAGGACTAACTCTCCAGCTAACTTGTTTGCAAGTTAGTTTGAAATACCACTGCTGTTGGCAATGATGGAAGCTCCTAGCATTGTGCTGGACTCTGGGTCTCTGCCAGAACAGGTCCCTGACTCAAGTGCTTGATCGTGCCATAGCAGTAGAGGTGGGAAATATACTTGTGCCACAGTATCGTGTGTTGCTGCAGTTCTGCATAGCTCTGCCTTTGGTTGGCAGTGCAACAACTGTGTGTGTGAGCGGAGCCCTCCAGCGTGTTCCTTACAGCTGCCCTGTGTATGCAAGCTGCTGTATTCCCTTCCCAGAGCCATAGCAGTGCTCCTCATCTTGGAAGAGATGAGGGTCGTGGGCAGTGTGCCATAATGAGGGAGTCCTTGGGAGATAAGGAACTCAATCACCAAGCTGGAAGGGAATAAAATGTCTACACCTCTTTGTTATTAATAAATAGTAAATGAAGGTTATTCTGGCTACCTATATGTGGTCACACTGGTCTTAATTTTGAAGGCAAGTGCTCTGTTTAATGGTTCAGGAGTTGGGGAAGGGGACATGAGAGTTGATTCCAGTCATTGGTTTCAACTCTTTTTGGGGAAGATTATTTCTTAGAACAGCTGCAAATAATGGAAATGCCTCTTAACAAAATGGCATCTGGATTGGCCTTTCTTTAAGGCAGTGTCCTTTCCATCAGAATCAAGGATGTGGCTTGCGATACATTCTTGCCTAGGAATCTTGAATAGAAATGCAGATGATTACATTTGTTTAACCAAAAAAAAAAAAAGTAGCTCTTGTTTCTGAAGTAGGAAGGAGCATTATGAGAAGAATAAGGAGGAGAATGTACTGCTGTTTTCATCTAACACTTTCGAACTCATGAGAAGAATTGGCTTTGGATTTCTAAGAGTTTTTATGTGAAATATCCCTGCTTTTCCATTTAAGAAATACAGGGGATCTTGAGGGGAAAAACAAGGATTTGTGTGTACTATAAAATTCATTAAAGCTATGTTAAATTTAGTTAAAAATACATTTCTCTTTCTTTTTTTCTTCTCTCCTTAGTGGAATGCAGTAGCTCTGTGGGCATGGGACATTGTGGTTGATAACTGTGCCATTTGCAGAAACCACATTATGGATCTATGTAAGTAACCAGTGAGGAAGACACTTCACAGTTTTGTCACAGGCATGGTGCACAGGTGAAATATCCCCAGTTCAGGGTATGTTTCTACAAAACTGAAACAAATTTCAGTTAGGAAACTTTTCTCAATATCTATAATGCTATACGCTATGTTGTATAATGCTAAAGTTTTGTGGCTTCTATCACCATACTGCTTTTCTCACACTCTTCTGGTAAGGGATAGAATCACTTGTTCCCACATCCACAGAAGACATGATTTTGCTGAATGTATTTTGGATGGAACTGTGAGGAAAGGGAAAAATGATAAAGAAATGGAAGGAGGTAAAGTTATTCAGGATTGACAGGTAGTGCTTTCAAAGAGAAGTGATGGAGTTCAAGGTATAGGTATGAAGTGTTTGAAGAAGCCTGCTAGGATGAAATCTTTTAAAGACATTTTGTATCTGTCTGGCCAAGAATGGCTCATTCTCTGATTCCTTGCTATGCAAAAGCTACTTTGCATAAGTTAGTTAATATTGTATTATGGGGAATTGTATGGTCACCCAGGGAACTAATTGCTTTTTTTTTTTATAAATAGAATAATCAAATGTTGAAAGAAAACACACAACATTGTTAATATTGATTAGGGCTTTTGCTGTATAACATTGATGATTCAACTAACAAGTATGCTTTTATATACAGTTATGCATATAAGCAAACAAAAATGCAGTTAAGTATAGAAGTTTCTACCCTGGGATGGGTGTGTGCTATTCAGTCATAGTGAATACACCTTTTTTTTTTTTTTTTCCTCAAAACTGAGAAGCTATTTTTTTACAGAATTCACCCGTCCAACTCTTTAAGTAATTAAGGTTGGGAGAGTTTTTAATTTACCTGTATAGAAATTAGGCTTATTTGCCTCTAGTACTAAAATGTTGAGATCATAGAACCTCAAAAAGCAAAAGCAACTGTAGTGTCTGAACATGGCAGTCAGGATTCCCTTGTGACAGTTTTGTTTCATTTCATTTTTATGCAAAAGCCTTTGGAATTACTGGTAATGATAACTTACTGTTAGTAAGCTCATGTAACAATAAAAGCTGTTTCAGAAAAATGAGATCTCCTGTTTATAATAATGACTAATGATCAGCTCACCTGATTTCACTTTGTATTTAATTATAAAATTCTTCTGAAAGTAGCTTTGGAATTATTTAAGAGAAAATATCACACTCAACACTGAAACTGGGTTAAGTGAGTTTACTTTCATACAGATATGTTTGTATTTTGACAGGCAGGAATAAAAATTTGTACTGTCTATTCATGCCTCAGTTTACTCATGGTTATTAGAAAGAGAATGATAGCAGTGAGACAAGCAAGAGAGAACAGTACTTGTGAAATGTGCTGAAGTTCTTTAACATAAGGATTTATTTTTGACGATGACCCTCTAACTTCTGCCATCTCAAAAAGGAGTTGAAGTGGGCACCACAGATACAGCCCAGTCTCTCATGATCATGATACATTACGGAGGAAGACATACAGGTGACAAGTAAATGGAATTTTAAAGGTCCATCAGTAGAATAAGTGTGTAAAATTATGTAGGCTGGTATAATTATTCAAAAGAAGTCAGATATACTGTTTTATTATGTGAATCTGCATCAAAATTAATACCACTTTCTCTGGAGGACCAAGTGGAGTCTTTGCTATTTGCCATATTTGGTAAATGACAAATAGAAAGTATGATGAAGGGGAGATGTAGAGGAGCTAGAAGAGGAGTAGGTATGTCCCTTTCCAGTAACAAAATTCTTGTGTCTGTTCTCAAAATTAAAAAGTCCTGCACAAATGACCTTTTGAGGTTGTAAAGGCAGAATAGGCAAAATAGTGAATGAAGAGAATGTGGATGACTTTTCTGAGTAGCTTAAGCATAGAACACATTAGTTTGGATATAAGCAGTGTTATGAAAAGCCTGTACTGCAGACAGATGGCCAGAATTGACAGTATACAGAGTATGAGAAGTGCATAAATTGCTGTTCTCAGATCAGTGTTGGGTCTGGCTTTACTTACTTCCTTGTTACAGTTCATTAATGATGTTAAAAAAATGTAATTAGATTTTCAAACATAAGATGCGAAGTGATGGGAAATTGAGGAAAAATTAATAGAATGTACAAGGGAGGAAAACACAAGATTCAATTTGATCAAATGCCAGATGCAAATGCCTCCATCCTCCAGTGATAAAGACAAGCCTTGAAAAGGGAAACATTAAGAGAGTGATGTGATAAGCACACCAGCTATGCTAATGGAAGATTGTTAGCATTATAAAGAAAAGCATCCAAAAGCTAGGACCTTAACAAAGTAAAGATTTTTGTGTACCCCTTCCAATGTACTCGCATCACAATTCATATAGTCAAAGGATTTCCCCACCATCACCCAGTGTTATTTGTTGTCAGTGTGCAGAATGAATGAACAATTTTTCTTCTTTTTTTTTTTTTTTTCCTTCGGTCTCTGGAAACTAAAATTTATATCCTATTAAGGTTTTACTTAAGCAGCCTTCTTGATTTCCTCAAAAACTTGCTCTATGGAGCTATTGCTGCAGCATGGTAAGTTGGGGAGTGTTGAAAAACACTGTCATTATTATGACGGGTTACCTTCTGGTCTGAGATGTGAAATATAATAAGGTATCAAAAATGAGCCATAGAAATAAAATATGCTATTGAAATACTGATCTCTTTCTTTCATAATAAGATGCAAAATACCAAATTAGGCATTCCAGTTACACAAAGATGGACAAATTGAGTAGGCTCCATGAATGGGAAGAATGAGGGAACAGAACTGAACATAGATAGATTGCTAAGTCATAAGTAATAGTGGAACATGATAACTGCGTACAAATATTTTTGAGTCTGATACCAAGAGGAAATACTGAGAGTCATAGAAGGGGGTTATAAGTAGAAGGGATCGTGTCACAATATAATGTGGGTGGGACCTAGGGTAACTCTGGGGGGGGGGGGGAGG
>JAWLRI010000779.1:1285661-1329150 GCA_034781795.1 Crypturellus tataupa
GGGGCCGCGTGGGCGCTGAGCCCCGCCGCGAGCACCCGGCGGCGCTGGGCCACGCAGCGGCAGGAGGAGGATGAGGACGGGGACGGGGAGGACGAGGCCGTGCTCGTGCTCAGCCACTTCTCGCGGCCGCCCTTCCTCAGCTTCGGCAGCCTGCGCCTCGGCGCGTCCCGCACGCGCCTGCTGCACCTCGACAACCCCAACGCGGAGGACGCCGAGGTGGCTGTCGAGCGCTTCCCGGCCGCCGCCAAGGGCTTCAGCATCGAGCACCGCCGCTTCTTCGTGCAGGTACCGCGCCGGGCCGGGGGCTCCCGGGGCAGCTCCCCTTCCCTCCTCTCCTGGGGGGAGGTGGGTTTAAACGGCAGAGCTCGAGGTGAGGGTGAAGAAGCGAGGTCGCTCCGAGGCGCATACCGGTGCGGCCGGGGTCCAGCCGCGGGCGTTGCGCTTCGTGCAGCCGCCTGGGCAGCGTCACCCGCGCAGGCCTGGAGCCGTCGCAGGCCGCCAAGGCAGCAGCTCCCCTGCAGAAGCGATATCGGGGTGGGGGGAGGCTCTGCCGGTGCCCCGAAGGTGCGAGAAGCGACCGGTTCTCTGCCCAGTGCTGAAAAGGCAGTGCGGGCTTCGCCTCGCTTGTGTAGAGGCATCAAAGGAAAACAAAGGCAGCATCAGGGATCCTTTTGTTTGTTCGTTTTAGTTTTAACTTCTGTTAATCAGCTAAAGTTAACTTCTGTTAACTTCTTAAACAGTTATAGGGTATCTGTTTAGGAAAAAAGACTGAGGTGTGAACAGGATGCTGAGTTCTTACTCTTCGTGTTGACAGAATAGATGGTAAAGCAGGCTTAATTTTCAAATTAATTAGAATCCCCAGGGGAATGTAAACAGTAAATAGCTAGTCCAGTCAGTGGCAGTTTATTATGAGGTGCTTAGTCAAACATGCGCCTGTGGCTCTCCAGATTCCCTAGAGTCTTTCTGTAGGAGGGAAGAGAAAAAAACACCCTGGACAGCTCTTGGGGCAATGTGTGTAGTGCGAGCTACCAGGCTGCTTCTGTGTAGTGCTCGAATAACATGTTCCTGTGCTTATAAGAACTGGATACGTGTCTGTTCAGCAAACCTGTCAAAAACAATCAGTATTTAACTAATCAACAGGTTTGCATTAAATGTAACAGCCCAGAGAGGTGGAACTCTCTGAATTCAAATGCCTTAAAGGTTAATCTTTTTCATGGTCTCTTTTTGAGCCCATTTGAGCTGTAAGCTGTTTAGTTTGTTAGTACTTGTATAAGCAGAGCACTGAAGACATCTGGGAGATCACTGGGTATGAAAAATCTTAGCTCCTAGTTAGGTCCATGACATTTCCATTTATTTGCAGATTAGACATACAGTGTCCTTGTTTATTTTCACTGAACTTGCAAATATCTTTGCAGAGTATTGATTTTGTAAGTCAATTAAAAATATAAAAAGCTTTATTCCAGATTCAGGTAAAGTCTTGAAAATTAAACTATAACTATTAGTCTAAATACCATTCTCTGAAAATTACTATAGAGGACTTTGTTGGTTGTAAGTGCAAAAACAATGTCACTTCTTCTTGCCTTTATTCTGTGTGTCCTTTCTCTTGCATGTTATATTTATGGGCTCTTGTTTGTTTTACTTTATAATTACATGAGAATTATATGCCCTGTAAGTAAGACAGCATTGTTCATGTTGGTCTTAAACAATCTCAATCAACAACGTAACATTAATTTTACATGTTAGAGAAGAGAAAAACTAACATTTTACCGTTATATATTCTGAATGTAAGAAATGATAAATGACATCAGTGTACCTCAGTGCCATATACCAAACACTTCTTTCTTTCCCATAGTCAGGAGAAAGAATATCTATTCCTATAACATGGACACCATTAGAAGAAGGAAGAGTTAGAGAACTGGTAACTTTTGTTATTAATGACATTGTGAAACATCAAGCTGTGCTCCTGGGTGTGGTTGAGCAGCCGGTGAAGAAAAAGGTGAGTGTGATTAATTTTACTGCTTTTGCATAGTTGAAAGAGATGTTGTTTCTACTAGTGGAAAATCAAATGGTGGAAAAATAATAATTGATAAATGTATATGTGAGTGTCCATTCCTTTGAAACTTGTTTTAGGAGATAGTTACTTGTGTATTAGAGCTTGAAGAATAAAACCAGAATATGACTGGAAAACAACTGTTTTCAAGCCTGGAAGTAAATTCTCGTGAATTTTGGATTAAAAACATTGGGTTTTAGCTTTCCTTAATTTATTATTATCAGTTGTATTGTTTTTGCTGTTGATATATTTTGCTGGATGTACAGTTTATTGCAGTCATAGCATTAGAGTAGCCTAGGCTGAAGCAATCTCTGGAGATTGTCATGTTCAGTCTAAAAACAAGGCCTTCGACCAGGTTATCCAGGAGCCTCTCATGATGAATTTTGAGCATTTCTGGTGAGGGAGACTGCACCACTTCTCTGGGCATCTTATGTTTAACTTTTCTAATGGTAAAGAGTTCATTTTTCTTTGTATCCAGATAGAGTTTCCCCAGAAGTGTTCTGTGCCCATTGCCTTCTGTCCTATCATCATGCATTCTTAGGACTTCTATAACTATTTTTTAGGTATTGGAAGATGGTGATTAGATTCCAACTCTCCCCTTCCACTATCCTCCTTCTTAAGATGTAGGGTGTTCATCCTCCTTCCCTGGATTGAACAAATCCATTTTGTTCAACCTGTCGTCATACCTTTATATGCTACATGTCTAGGGAATCTTTTTAAGTATATTTTAAAATTCAAAGTCTACAAATACATTAATAATGTTCATTCTGTATATACAAGTTAAAACTTAGCATGCTCACTTGCATTCATTATTCCTTTTCAGAGGAGTCTTTGGGATAACATAAAAAAGAAAAACACTTCTGAAACAGCTGTTTCAGCAAGAGTTAAGAGGAGAAATTCAAAAGTTAAAAATGCTAATAAAACCTTTCAAGTTTCCCAGAAGTTGGATACGCTTAGAAGCCCACTTCAGTCATGTGAAAATCAGAATACAAAGCAAAGCAGCATATCCTCAAGAAATGACTCCTTTGCTGACCTAGAAAATAAGCTGCCTATATCTCCTATTACACCTATGCTAGAGGAAGATCACAATGCTGCTTGTACTCCAATTGCAATGAGAAGATCTACTACATTTTCAGACATGGCTGTGGTGGTAAATGACAGCTTATTACCTGAAATAGACAGAGAAATGAAGAAATTTGTGGATCATCATAATGAATTAAAATGTGAAAGTTCATGCAGTTCTTCCAATGGATTAGTACAACTGACAGTTTCAAGTAATGAAGTCATTCTTAATTGCACGCTTTTACCTGTTTGCACTCCTGAACGTTCAGTGTCTGCACCCATTTTGGGCACGAGGCGAATTTTAAGTCCGGATTCTTTTATAAAAGACAGTTACCAAGTTGATGAAGACATCACGATAGAGAAGCCTGTTCCAATTCTGTCACCTGATCAATTTGTGAAAGACATCTTATCAGATGTACGGGCAAAGACTCCCCAAATTGAGGCAGCTTCCGTGTCTTCTACTACAGAGACTTATGTTGTAAAGAAATGGGGAAAAAACAGATGTGTACAGTCAAAAGTGTGTGTTTCTACAGGCCGCAAGTTAAATGATGCCTCTGAGGCACGCACTGTAGAATCACAGGTAATTCATTATGACAAACCCAAACAAAACCCCTTCAATTTTCCTTCTGCAAAGGAACTTGAAACTTGCAGTTATTCTCAGAGAGACCAACCAAAAAAACGTCCAGTCCTTTCTGCTACTGTCATTAAAAGTAAGCCTGATGCTGTTGAAAGAAAAAGAACAGAAAACACGCAGCCAAAATCTAGAAAATGTCTCAACAGTGCGGTAATGGAATGTGCTAATGTGCTTCCTGTACAGACAAAGGCAGAACCAGCTAGCCACCTTCCAGTTATAGATCCCATTTTGGATGAAAACAAGTGTCGTGACAAGAAAACAAATTCATACACTGGATCAACTTCATTGAGTCGTAAGAGGAAAAGTGAAGTGCGCCTAGAAAGCACTAGCGCTGCAGGTTTGGTGCATGCAGAAGAAGTTGAAACAAAAAGAACTCTGATGTCTAGTATCGATGATAAAGCACACACTGCTCTTAGACCAGGAACCGTCAAACATATGGGCCGAGAGAAAGCAGCGCAGAGAAAGAAAGCTGGTAAGCGTTATTTGCTTTATGGAGCATTGTGAAGATTGCATAGCAAACTGAACCATCTAGCGTATTTCTTATCCCTGTAATGTGAATATTTATTAGGTATTATCTGCATCTTACAAACTTGAGAACTAGATCAAAATTGGAGCTATGTGTTTGGCTTCAAATCTCATTCCTGTCATATATACACTATCTGTTACAAATATTTGACTGGCATATTTTGACATATTTTCAAAAACGTAGTTCCCAAGTCTGTGTTGCATGCTGCATCCTTTTTCCTGTATGTACTCAGCTGGCTCTTAGCCTCATGTAGGTTAGTGTTGTATATGAGTACTTAGTTGCCTGAAGACCAGAATAAGTGACTTCTTGTATTTAAAGATATTTTGTGTTTCAAAATGTTCCATTCCCAAATATCCTCTGGAATATGCTTTTCTGTTAGAGAACCCCGTTCTTCATTTTCAGTATTTTCATGTAGTCCCTGCAGTATAGCTACCAGGAAAATTTTCGGAATAAAACAGCTTTTAGGTCAGTTAGCAAGACGCTTAGTTTTGAAACTATTGGGAATTCTCCTGAAGACCCTGTAATATAAGATATTTTAATCTCTTCTGTGGTCTGATTTTGATCTGGAGTATTCAGTAATGTGTTATGAGTTGAGGCTTTTGAAGACGGCTTGCATAAAGATTCGCCATGTCAGTGTCCAGTAGGAAAAGCAGGCTTATTCATAACTTTGTTCCCCTTCATCTATTGATCTAAGAATGGACTGGATGAGGAAATATTATGTGAGCTCCCAACAAATTCTGTAACAGTGAATGTTTTATGGAAAAACTACTTTAGCTGAACAGAAGAGTGCAGCCTCTCATTTATAGTCCTTTTTAGCTTTCTTGCTTCTGAAGTAACAACTTATTAGGGTGTCAGCGAACAAGTATAGTCCATCTGTAACAGCATGCTTTTATAAATCGTTTATTCCCCATCAGCATAAGAAAATTAATTGCACTGAAAAATGTATTTTACACATTGAGAGCAGAATTCAGAAAGTGAAGATTTTTTTTTTTCTTGTGTTGCATATAAGCACTTCTACCACTAGATGGGGGATGATACCAGCTAACACTCAGTCAAGATACAGAGCACTTTCTGAGTATAGTATTTTAGCTTCACACTGGTTAGCTCTTCCAGTTAGCCTAGATCCTAGTAAAACTTCACAATGACTGCAGTATATCAGGATGAGATGATGTTACCACTTCATTACAATTCTGGGCTTCAATCTTGAGCTTTGGTCTGTAACTTCTGATAACCAGCATGCTGTTATTGCAAGTGAGGATTTGACATTGAGTAGGACTGGTCTCAGAGTTGCAAATGTGTGCAAAGCAGTGAATTGAGTCTGTGTGAGTACAAGTTTGCAGTTTAATACTGCTTTTTTTTTTTTTTTTCCATAGCTAGTGACTCAGTATTTCCAGTCTATCTGTCTGTCTACCACCCTCCCTGAGATAGTAATGAATCTGTTCTCAGGTAAAATTAGTAATCTGTAAAGCTGAAAATCTGTTGGGGAAAAAATTGCTAATTTCCTTAACATAAGGATGGACTGTGAGATACAATAACCGTTTCTCATTCCTATGTTTGTTTGCTTGCTTGTTTTTCCTCCTTTTGACTGAAGTCAGGCTTTGTTGATCTTTCTTCATCACTCGCAAGAAATTACTGTGTCTTATATGGGTTCATAGGGAATTACTCCAGTTCCACAGTTTAGCAGTGTTACAAGCATTAAAATTTTGCTGTTTGATGACATGTTAACTTTCACTGACAGTAGTTTGTTACTGATATTTGTATGTCGATGCTCACAGGTTCTTCAATTCAGAAAACATCTAAAACTGCCAACAAATTTAGTAAACCTATTGCTGGATTAGCTCAGTCTCACCTGACGTTTGTGAAGCCGTTGAAAACAGGTAGGCAGAAATCTGGTATTTCGTGGTAAAACAATATTCACTGAACTGAATGCTCCAGTTGCTGTTCTGGTATTGCTTGTTATTACCAGGACCCAACTTGAATAGAGCTAGGGGAATAGGATACAGCACCTAAAACAAAACAGTATCTAGTAGAAAAAAAACTATCTACCTTTCAAGCTATGTCATGATTACTCACAAGGAAAATTGGTTGTATTACATGGTCAAGTAAAAGTAGATATTGCTTCCCTCTGCTGTAAACAGAAATTCTGAAAATCTGTATCATAGATGTACTCCTAGCTGACTGATGGTGGTTAGTGAAATGCCTCTTCTGCTCCAGAAGAGAGAACTTGCTACCAGAAAGATAATGATTTCATGCGACTGGCAATACTAAACCTGTTCTGGTCAGAAAAATGAATCTATAAAATGGTTGTTCCTCAACTTTTATTTGCTCCAAGGTGTCTTGCAAATGCCTTGTGTTCTAGAAATCTCATTTTTGTTCCAAATGTTTTAATAATCAAATCCATTATTTGTGTGTGAAATTGATTTAAATATCCGATCTATAAGTCGCTCAAGATTCTAACCTGCTCTTTTTCTTTTATAGTGCTAAATGGAATGTCAAACATAATATATTCCACAGTGAGGTTTAAATCAGTTACAAAACATTTGAAGAGCTCTTATTTTACACTTTTTTTTTTTTTTTTTTTTTTTTTCCAAGTCATTCCCAGACATCCAATGCCTTTTGCTGCTAAAAACATGTTTTATGATGAGCGCTGGAAGGAGAAGCAACAACGAGGTTTCACGTGGTGGTTAAATTTTATACTTACCCCTGATGACTTCACTGTAAAAGCAAACACCTCACAAGGTAAGATGAGAATTTATCCTCTGTCCTTTAATTTTCTTACATGTTGGATTATTTGCAGTACTAATACTGATGAAAATAACTGGAAGAACTAGTTTAGTGCTAGTCTCAATTTGTTGTGCTGTGACACTCAATTCTTATGTAAGAGTAGATTTTTTTTTTTCTTAGTATTTATTTATATATTATATGTTTCACTGTTTTTAGTGTTTTAGTGTTTTTTTAGTGTTTTTTGGCATTTTACTTTAGACAGTTATAAAGCAAATACTTGGTAATGTGTTTCAGTGATAGAAAACAGGGAATATGCTAAACCTTTTCCTGAAGTGTTGTCCATTCTAACAGAACTTTATAATCCTCTGACCCTTTCTGAGTCTTATTTCCCTGTTGTGATACACCTCAATAGGAAGTATGCACTGGAACAAGAAATACTCACTGGAACATGCAGCTCTAGCAGCCCTCAATGAGTGTACAGGGGAAATCTGCACCTACTAAAAATGACTATAGCTGCGACTAGTAAATTGGTAGTATAGTTGGATTTTTCCCAAGTATTCTTGTATTAAATACTTGACTAATTCATGGACTCAACAGAACATATTTAGTGAAACAGATCATAAGCTTTTTGGGAAATAATGCTATTATTCAAAAGCTTTTTTTTAAAAAAAAAAACAAAAAAAAAAACACCACCAACAAAAAAAGTCTTTGAGATGTAAAGGCTTTCTTTGTGTGTTTTAAACAGTGAATGCAGCAGCTCTTATCTTGGGATTAGAGAACCACCATAAAACCAGTGTTCCTAAGGCACCAACAAAAGATGAAGTATCTCTCAAAGCTTATACTGCTCAGCGCAGGCTCAATAAACTACGACGTGCAGCTTGCCGCTTGTTTACATCTGAAAAAATGGTCAAAGCTATTAAGAAGCTGGAAGTTGAGATTGAAAGCAGACGTTTGCTGGTCCGTAAAGACAGACATCTATGGAAAGATGTAGGTAAGAATACTAGACTTGCATATTTTCTAGGAATAAGAGATTTTCATATAGTAATCCGATTTAGTATAAGTATGAAATGTTTGTTGGACACAATCTTACAAGGCATTATTTTGCAGGAGAAAGACAGAAAGTCCTTAACTGGCTTCTATCTTACAACCCTTTGTGGCTGCGTATAGGTCTAGAGGTAAGTACTGAATTAATGGTCCATAATCAAAACTTTGCAGAGTTCTAGCAATTGTTTTAGCTGTTTAGTCCTTTTTGTTTCTTTTCCATTTAAATAATCCGGGTCAGTTAATTTCCGTTATAGCATGTAGCTCTTACTAAAACAGACTTGCTTTGAAGCAAATTGAATGTTAACTTCCTGAACAATATTGCAAAATTTTAGTTTGCTTTAGTGTTGGTTTCACTCTCTACTAAACTGCAAGAAGCTGAAGCCTTCCTATGGGGGTTCCTGGCTGAGTCTGCAAATGGAGATGATCACGTATATGTTTAAATTAGATGAGATTTACTTTTGAAACTTCTTTTGGCTTGATCCTTTAGTGACCAACTTGAAAATGTAATTCATTTTAGAGTAGGCTGACCAATTACTTTAACATTTGTAGCTATGCTATTTACCACTATATAATTTCAGTAGTGTAGGTTGTTCAGAAAACCCCTCCATAATTAAAAATATCTGTAATGATTCTGCTTTTTTTTTTTTAACTTTTTTTTTCCTTTCTTTTTCTCCCTACCTTTCTATTAGACTGTTTATGGAGAGCTGATAAGTTTGGAAAGCAATAGTGATGCTATGGGGTTAGCAATATTTATTCTTAATCGCTTGCTTTGGAACCCTGACATTGCAGCAGAATACAGACATCCCACTGTGCCTCACCTCTACCGAGAAGGTAACTACTACTTCAAACAGCTTATTTTTAGCACTTAGCTTTGAGTTTATAAAACTGCGATTTTATGGATTTTATCCCTCTAGGCCATGAAGAAGCTTTATCAAAATTTACACTGAAAAAAATGCTGCTGTTAATTTGCTTTCTGGATTGTGCCAAGAAGTCTAGAATCATTGACCATGACCCTTGCCTCTTCTGCAAAGATGCAGAATTTAAGGTAAGAGAGCTGAGATTTGGTGCCTTCTTCCAAAATTGTTAAATGGAGGATGAATGGAGAATTGAATGGAGAATTTGTGTGTTTTATTTGAATAAATGCTGCTTTCTAACAAGTCTTGGCTGTTTAGACTTTTACATGAACATTCTCAACAGATGATCCTGTGGTTATATAAAAAAATGCCCAATAAAACTACAGTTCCTACTGTAGAAGAGACTTTGTTATCTTGCACTATTTAACTTTCCTATATAAAGCTGGGCGTCTGATGTATTTAAATGCAAACCAGGCATACCAGAGCTGATTTTAAACTGCAAGTTTTTTTTACGAGTGTTTTTTCACTTGATATTTTGTTAATATTGTTGTGAACCTTTTGTGACATGTCACGGATTTCTCGATAAACAGTGTGTGTGGGTTTTGAAATAGTCTCCTTTCCTGGTGTTTGTACTCCTGAGACTAAGAATAGTATTCGTGAATTTGGTGCTTTTGGTGACTTATTGCTAGGTTTCATGAAAATTAAAGGTGTATGAGCTGGTTGAAATTATGAAAAGTAGATGTCCTCTATAAGCATAGGCAAGGAAATACGGAGTGCAGTTTTATGGACAGGGGATGGACTTGATACTTAACCAGTGTTGCAGTGCTAACATTGTCATCCTCTTTTTATTTAGAGTAGCAAAGATGTTCTACTGGCATTTTCTCGAGATTTCCTGAGTGGTGAGGGAGACCTTTCCCGACATCTGAGTTTCCTGGGACTACCTGTCAGTCATGTTCAGACTCCACTTGATGAATTTGATTTTGCTGTAACAAATCTGGCTGTGGACTTGCAATGTGGCATTCGTCTTGTGTGCGTTGATACAGATCATTTAATTTACTTTATATAATGTCTGATGTGAGTTTAGATAGACATTAAGCTGTAAAATTCCCATTTATTTTTTAGAAGAACAATGGAACTTCTCACAAAAAACTGGAATCTTTCAAAACTTCTGCGAGTTCCTGCAATAAGTCGTCTTCAGAAGATGCATAATGTTGATATTGTTCTTAATGTGTTAAAAGAGCGAGGAATTCAGTTGAAAGACGAAAGTGGTAAGGCCTAGATACTGGAGTTAGGCTCTAAGTGCATTTGAGTACTAGTCAGTGTTTTAATTCTTTGTTTTACTTGATAGGTGCTTCAATTGATTCCAGGGACATTGTGGATAGACACAGGGAACGAACCTTAGCACTCCTGTGGAAAATTGTCTTTGCTTTCCAGGTACTGTTCCATTCCAGTATTATTATAATACATTTTTAATACTAGTTACAGTCAAGATGCGATGAAAATGCTGGTTCCTCAGGGGTCTGTGGAGCCTTCACTAATCAGTGGTTTAGACTGGAAACATCAGTTTTGTATGTTAAAGTACCATGCATGCCTTGTCTACTAAGTGTTTCCTAACAATATACTTAACTTTTTAACTATACTTTTTCTTCTGAAATACTTTTGTACAACTCTTTGAAGAAAACTTAACTTCTGGGTTTATGCTATATGCTATCAGAAGTGATAATTCATTAAAATATTAGAAAAAAAAATGTTAATCTCAAAACACTATCAAGCTCTTACTAACTGAAAAGGACATGTGCCAAACTTCTTCTTGCTAAATCAGACCATTTTTTCCTTAAGTTCTGTAACTTAAACCCCTGTATCCAGCAAGCTTATAAAGTTGTTTACAATGTGTTGCATATCAGGCTGGTGATGGTGTAATAAAATATTTATTCATCTGCTCTTCCTCTCTCCAATAGGTGGATGTTTATCTTAATGTAGAACAGTTAAGAGAAGAAATAGAGTTTTTAAAGAATGCGCACAAAATAAAAAGAAAGTTGAATGGTCTCAAGCCTGTTTCAAATCATAGTGAAAGGCAAGATGATAACAATAGCAACACCTCGTTTCACAGTTATAGTGGAAATGTGGAGCTGCTGATGGCTTGGGTCAATGCTGTTTGTGGATTTTATAATATCAAGGTAAATATTTCTATGTAGGTGTCTGCAAAGGTACATTTTGCTGTCATGAGAATGCTAATTGTTTTTAGAGCAGAATTCTTAAAACCAGTTACCATTTGCTGTTAGTACATATCTGATAACTTTAAATTTTGTTCTAGACTTAATTTGCTGTAATTTGGAGTAATAGACTTTCTATGGGTTTATCTGGATATTTCACTTTAGTTTGAGTCAAAGGATATTTTCCTTACAGAGGAAGGTCTGAGGCATAAAAATGCCATTTAAAAGTACCACCTTTTTTTTGAATATGGTGAGTCTAGGTTTTTTTGTTATGTGATTTATTTATTTATTCTCTAACCTAAAACTTTGTGCATAAATCTTCCATGATCTGTGGGAAGTGTTAGAGTTACAAGCTAAAAGTGTTAGAACTGTTTGGGGCAAGGGAGATGCAGCTCTAAGGAGAGGAATTATTCTTACAAGGGATATAATTTTGGCTGTCTTCTCTAAGAAGGAAACCCTGTTCAGAGGGTCCCTGCAGATTTTGCTAATATGTTCCCAACTTCTATCTCTTTCTTTTGGTCCAAATAACAAGAGTTATTTAGCAAAAGCTATTTCTGTGAGTTACTTGGGGACGTCTGTAGAAATAACACTATTTGGTTTCTTCATTGTTTCCCATGGAGATTTACTGGTTTTTGTTTGTTTTTACTGTGTTTACTTTCACATCCTTTTGGCTTCTGGCTACTGTGTAATGAATGTCCAAGGAAAACACTAGTCCCTTAGTACTCTTTGTTTGAAATAAATTTGCACAAGCCATGCTTGATCACTTTCAATGCTACAGAATGACAAATTCTATATGCTGTTTGCACCAATTTCCTGGGATGAAAAATTCAAGAAATTTGTATCTTACTGTATTTTGTTAAACAGGTGGAAAACTTCACAGTGTGTTTCTCTGACGGTAGAGTGTTGTGTCATTTGATTCATCACTACCATCCCTGTTATGTGCCTTTGGAATCTGTGTGCCAACGTACAACACAAACAGTAGAATGCTCAAGAACTCATACGGTGGGACTGAACTCTTCCTCCTCCTCCTCATCAGAGTCTGATACATCTCTAAATCTCACGGAAGGAATGTTTGACCAAAGTGAGTTATTTGATGTGCAGAGATTCATAATAATGAAATTTCTTTTTCAACTTGATTTGACAAATATTTTCATTTCTTTGCAAAACTGTAACGACATCAGTCCTATACAAGGAACTATTGGAAAATGAAAAGAAAAACTTCCAGCTGATCAACGATGCAGTTTCTGACCTAGGTGGAATACCTGCAATGATTCATCACTCGGATATGTCAAATACAATTCCTGATGAGAAGGTAAGATGCCTCTACAGTTGATGTAAATGTATCCTGTTCTCCTAGATATTTCCTGACTTTCTGTGTTCTGTGTTTGTTTAGGTTGTTATTACCTACCTGTCATTTCTATGTTCACGGCTTCTAGATCTTCGTGAAGAAACTCGAGCTGCTCGACTAATTCAGTCTGCTTGGAGGAAGTACAGGCAGAAAAAGGAACTGAAACTCTCTCGGGTATCTTTTGCTTGTACAATAGTGGTAGCTTCTATTTTGAGGAATGCTAAATGGAATAATACAATTTTAGTATTTAAAAGGTACAGGTTTATCAGAATAATATTGGCCTTCCAATTAACAGCAGCACTTTCTGGTTTTTGTTTGTTTTCAAAACTTATTTCCTTTTTGCTAGTAAAAATGTTTTAATTAATGACTCCTCTGGAGTAATTACCTTTGTTCAAGACTACTGTTCTCCATGGTTTCTTTTTTATGCTCTCATTAGAGTGCATCCCTCCCTTTCTCCAAGTCAAATATTCTTAAAACAAAAAGGGAGGTGTTTGTTTTGAATTACTATCAACTAGGTGGGTTTAACATTTTTGTTCAGGAGCACAACTTCACCAAAGCATTTTGAGTTACATAGCATTAATTTGGGTAGTTTGTTTCTTACCAGATCTTGTGATGGCTTCAAAACTGTGACACTGCTAAAAATGATCATTCCACCACTAATTGAGGCACATATTATTAGATGCTGGAAGCGTCTTCAAGTGAAATATTTTTGTTATCTGCTAGGCAAAAGGGAGATGTTGGGGCTTGTGTTTGAATAGGGATACAAGTATTACATCCCTAAGTTACCCTGATGTACATGAGTATGATGTACATGTGACTACGGCATGGGGGCTGCTGTAAAAGCATTGGTGGTTTATGCAAACAGAACTATATACTAGATGTAGATGGTCTTGCTGGTTTCTTCTGGTATGACTGTCTCTATGATTGTGTATTCCTCAATTAAGAGCTAAATGTAGGTGAAAAACTTTTTGGAGAGTCCTATTAATATAGATTAAATTAGTGTAGATAAAATACAGGCTTAAAAATTAAATTCCTTCAACACTCCCGAGGAATTAGTAGCAAAGGAGAATAACATCAAGGTGGGAAAAGCAGATTTGTAAGTAATACTCTTTATTTACAGAGCCCATAGAGTTGAAATAATATTCTGTATCACAAAACTCTTTTAATAGGATGAAGAAAAACTGGTATTAGCAAGCATAACTCTTGTGGGAGATGACTTCAGATAGTTAATACACCAAAAATTTGAATGAAAACTCCCATGCTAACTGAAAGTTGACTCTTTGTAGGAAAGAGACAGAGCTGCTCGGATAATTCAGAAATATGCAATCAAGTTCTTGTCTTATCGACGCATCCTTAAAAGGGAGAGTGCAGCAGTAATCATCCAGAAGTACTGGAGAAGATACTTAACCAGGATGAAATTTTTAAATCTAAAAAGGACGAAGTTGGAGGAAGCCAGAAGTAAATCTGCTGTCGTTATTCAGGTAATATGATATAAAGTGAGATTACACGAGACCATTTGAAACCTCTGAAGTTAGAGCGCTGTTCAGGATCACTTGCCCTGCTTACAGCAATTAAGACTCTCTTGAAAACTTTAATGTATTATTATTTTTTTTTTTTCTTTCCAATTTCTTGTGATAACTTTCCTGCGCTTACCAAGAACTAAATACTATATTTTTAAGACTCCTCTTTGGAGTAGAGATTAAAGAATGATTGAATCAAATAGTTTAAGAAGACTTCTTTGTTGCCTGAATGAGTTTAGCCATGTGCCAGCATATAAATTCGGTTTTGCGTAGAGATCTACACTTATATTTCTATGGGGCAAGTAGGAATAAAGAAATCTTAATTCCTATGCTGCTAGTTCTCAGCCTTAACTTCTAGATATCAAGGAAAAAATCCTAAATTTGCTGTCTTTTCTTGCAGGCTTATTGGAGGAGGTACACTGCTAGGAAGAGATATTTACATCTCAGATACTATACTATCCTTGTACAAGCAAGGTTAAGGATGGTTATGTCTGTTGCTTCATATAAACGAATTGTTTGGGCTGCTGTTACAATTCAGCAACATCTGCGTGCCACTAAGCTGATGAAAGAAGATCAACGAAGATATCAAATCTTAAAGGCTTCAGCACTTACTATTCAGTCTGCATTCAGAAGATGGAGAACACGCAAAGAGCAACAGAAAATTGCAGCTACGTTAGTACTGCAGGCTTATTTCCGAAAGTGGCAGGCTTCAAAGCTGGCTAAAAGAGAGAGAGCTGCTCTTGTCGTTCAGTCTTGGTATAGGATGCGCAAAGACTTGAAGCACTATTTACGCATTAGGCAGAGTATTATCAAGATTCAGGCCTGGTACAGGTGTCAGCTAGCAAGACGTATTTACCAGGAACATAGGACACGAATAGTGACAATCCAGCAGTATTACAGAGCTTACAGGTCAGGAAGAAATGAAAGGGAAAACTATTTGCAAAAACGTGAAGCAATAATAGTTCTCCAAGCTGCTTTTAGAGGCATGAAAGCTCGTATGCTATATAGGCAAACAAGGGCAGCTTGTATTATTCAGTCACTGTGGAGGATGAGACAAGAAAGACTAAGATTTCTATGCATAAAACAATATGTTATTACATTGCAGTCACATGTGAGAAAATACCAACAAGTAAAGAGATACAAAGCGACTAAAAATGCTGCCTCTGTAATTCAAGCTCATTATAGGGCACATCTTGCTACTAGAAAAGCAGCTTCTTCCTTCCAGAGGATACGTCTTGCTGTTCTTGTCCTGCAGTCTGCCTACAGAGGAATGCAAGCGAGAAAAGAGGCTCGCATATTAAGATCTGTGATAAAAATTCAGTCAAGTTACCGTGCTTATATTGCCCAAAAGAGATTTAAAAGCTTAAAAGATGCAACAGTAAAGATTCAAGCTTTTGTAAGGATGAGACAAGCACGCAAGCGTTATCGTACATTAAGGAAGGCAACAGTTTATGTCCAACAAAGATACCGATCTCGTAGATACGTTCTTCAACTTAAAGAAGATTATAGGAAATTAAAGGATGCTTGCATAAGAATCCAAGCTGCAGTTCGAGGCTGTCTTGTCAGGAAGCAAATGCAAAGGTGGAAGAAGTCTGCAATATTTCTCCAGGCATGCTACAGGATGAGAAGAGACAGGCAACGGTATCTAAGCGTCTACAGCGCTGCTGTCGTCATTCAAAAGCGCTACCGCGCCTACCAAAGGCAGCGCCGCCAGAGGCAGGACTTCTTGCGAGTTAAAAGAGCAGTGGTGTCCCTCCAAGCAGCCTACAGGGGCTATAAAGTGCGCAAAACTTGTAAGCTCGAATACGCAGCTGCTGTAAAAATTCAGACTACTTTTAGGACTCATGCTGCGAGAATGAAATTTCAGGCAATGATTCAAGCCTGCATTGTGATTCAGAGATGGTACAGAAACTGTAAGGCGGCTAACAGGCAAAGATTGAGCTTCTTGACTACTAGGGCAGCTGTGCTGTCTTTACAGGCAGCTTTTCGCGGTTGGAAAGTACGAAAACAGATTCAAAGGCAGCATGTTGCTGCAACTACATTACAGTCTGCCTTCAGAAAACTTCTTGCCCAGAAAAGATTCAGACTTACCTACCACGCTGTGCTAACTCTCCAGCAGCATTACAGAGCCCGAGTGAGCGGACAGAAGCAGCGGCAGGAGTATGTTGAGCTGCGAAACTGTGTAATACGCATCCAGGCAATATGGAGAGGGAAAAGTGAGAGAAGGCAAATCCAAAAGAAGCATAATTTTGCAACAGTTATTCAGTCATATTACAAAATGCATAGAAATCAACAAAAATACCAAAATCTAAGGCAAGCAACTTTAGTGATTCAGAGATACTTCAGATCTTATTGCATGAAAAAAACCCAGCGTGCGCTTTACCTTAAGACAAAGGCCGCCGTGTTGGTTTTGCAGTCTGCTTACCGGGGGATGACTGTGAGGAAGCAGTTAAGCAAACTGAGCAAAGCTGCGACAGTTATACAAGCAGCCTTCAGATCTTACCTGGTAAAAAAAGAGTATGTAGCACTAAGATCCGCAGCTGTGGTCATTCAAAGGCACTATCGTGCAGTTATGCACGCTAAACGTCTCAAGCAAGGATACTTGTCTTTAAGGAAAGCCACAATCAGGATGCAAGCTGTTTATAGAGGTGTAAGGGTTAGGCAACAAATGCATCGGATGCATCAAGCAGCTGTTTCTATTCAGGCCATGTTTAAGATGCATCGCATAAATATCAGATACCGGGCAATGAGAATGGCAGCAATTGTAATTCAAAGGCGGTATAGAGCATTTTGTTTGGGCAGAGTACAGCGCAAAAAGTACTTGGAGCTAAAGAATTCTACTATTATCCTTCAGGCTGCGTGTAGAGGCCTGAGGGTTCGACAAGACTTAAAAGCTATGCATCGTTCAGCAGTGATAATACAGTCCTATTATCGAATGCACAGGCAACGAAGAGACTTTAGAAAATTGTTACGGGCAGCCAGATGGATTCAGCAGTGGTTCCGTGCCTGTAGGGAGCGAAACGCGCAGGTTCACAACTATATGATTGTGAAAAAGGCTGCGCTTCGTATCCAGGCTGCTTTCCGTGGTATGAAAACAAGAAGACTTATAAGAACTATGAATACATCTGCTGAGCTTATTCAAAGAAGATTTAGAACTTTTATGAGAAGAAAATACTTTATTTCCCTGAAGAGAGCTGCTATTGCAATTCAGAGAAAATACCGAGCAACAAAACTAGCAAAAAGTCAACGTCAAAAATACCTCTCTCTCCTTAATGCTGCTGTTATCATACAGTCTGCCTATAGAGGCTTTGTGGTAAGGAAAAAAATAGAGCAGATGCATCGAGCTGCTACAGTTATCCAAGCAACGTTAAGAATGCGTAAAACTTACATTTCCTATCAAGCTGTCAGGCTTGCTTCAGTAATCATACAGCAGCATTATCGTGCTTACAGGGCAGGGAAGTGTGCGAGACAAACATACTTAAAATTGTACAATTCTGTTTTAGTAATTCAGGCTGCCTTTAGAGGAATGAAAACAAGATCCTTGATGAAGAAAAGATGTGAGGCAGCACTTACAATACAGAAGAACTATCGAATGCACAAGCAGTACCACCATTACAGAAAGGTGCAGTGGGCAACCCAGCTAATACAGAAGAGGTACAGGGCCAATAAACTGAAGAACACTGCAGTACAGCATTTTACTTCATTGAGGAAAGCTGCAATTTGTATTCAGAAGGCATTTCGAGAGAGGAGGGCAAAAAAACATCGAGAAATGCATTGTGCTGCGCTTATTCTTCAGAAAAATTTTAAAGCCTTTAGAGAACGTCAAAGATACCTTTCTCTTAAAGCAGCTACTATTGTCCTTCAGAGAAGATACAGAGCTCTGATTTTGTCAAGATATCGTGCTCAGGAGTATCTTTCTCTTTGCCGAGCAACTATTCGCATACAAGCAGTATACAGAGGGATCAGAGCACGGGAGAACGTTAAGCGTATGCATTCAGCTGCCAGGAAAATCCAGGCAGCCTACAGAATGCACCGGAGTAGGAGGTCCTATCAAAACATGAGAGTTGCAGCTATTGTTATACAGAATTACTATCGATCCTACGTTAAAGGAAAGAATGAACGAAAGAAGTATCTGACAATTAAGAAGGCTGCTCTTGTTATTCAGGCATCATGTAGAGGCATGAAGGAACGACGGAAACTGAAAATAATGCATGTCTCTGCAACTGTAATCCAGTCCAGCTATCGCATGTATATGCAATATTGTTGCTACAAACAACTGCAGTGGGCTGTCAGAGTTACACAGCGAAGGTTCAGGGCAAAAATGGCAAAAGAAGCTGAGGTCGAACAATATGCAAAAAAACAAAAGACTTTCCTTCGCATGCATTTGGCTTCTTGTGCTGAAAATGCTTGGCAGTCGCATAAAAACACTGTGGCCACACAGTGCGCTCGAGCGCTTTCACAAATGAGTGTGCAAAGGAGGAATTTTCTCGCAACGAAAGCGGCAGCCATAATCATCCAGTCCTCGTTCCGGAGCCGAAGGGCAATGAGTCGCTATAAACTGATTCAGAGCTCAGCAGTCGCTATTCAGAGGTGGTACAGAGCTTGTCGAATAGCTCGTTTGCAGCAAGCAGAATATCTTGTTCAGAGACAAGCAATAATAAGTATTCAGTCTGCCTATCGTGGAATGAAAGCAAGAAAAATGGCAAGAGAAATACGAGCTGCGAGAAAGATTCAGGCTTTTCTTAAAATGGTTGTGCATCGTAGAAGATTTATTCAACTTAAAAGAGCTGCTATTACATTACAAGCCTATTACTTAATGCATAAAACTAAATCAGAGTATGTAAGATATAAAAAAGCAGCAGTTGTTCTACAGCGATGCTACCGATCTCATTTGACTGCAAAACAACAAAGAAAAACTTATTTACAAATCCGGAAGAATATTATCGTAGTGCAGGCTAGAGTTAGAGGATTCATTGAAAAGAAGAGATTTGAAAGAATTAAAGAGAGTGCAATAAAAAATCAGGTACTTGTGAATGTATATTCATATTGGTTTAATAGATTATTCCTCACTATTCTTACAAACAGTGCTTTAAAGCCAAATGTTAGAGTTGGGCCTGAAGTCAGGTCAATGGCAGGAGCACAAACCAATCTGTCTTATATTCCCTTTTTATTGCTACCTTTTCTACCTAAGATGTTATTTCTTCAAACTTGAATCTTGATATTGATGTGCGTGTTAACGTCCTTTTAATATCTTTCTCCTTCTCCTCTATAATTAATAGTAGCTTAGGGAACACTTGCTTTGATTTGAATGAGAAGGAGAACTGTTGTGTTGCAATGAGTGCAAGGTACAAAGGGCTATAGCATGAGGTAAATGGTAAAAAGTGGCGATGCCTGTTTGCCTTTCAAGACTCAGGTTTAGGGTGACATGAGTAAGTTGATAGTGTCAGTCATGCTGGACTTTAAAAAAAAAAAAAAAAAAAAAAAAAAAGCCCAATGTTAGTTTCTAGCAAGGTGGACAGAGAAACCTTGGCTATTTCTGTACAACATAGTTTGTCCTTTTAAAGGACAAGTGTGAAAGTGTAGTCTTCTGATTTCTTGGATGTTAGAAGAGGTCCTCTGAGGAAGATACCTGAACTTGTTTATTTTTTAAACCCTTTCTCATTGATGAAATAAAATACTAGTACAGTTGACCACAAGTAAGGAGAATATCTTAAGGAAAAGAGAGAATATGTCTGTTGTGAGAAGAATACGTCTGTCACTATAAAGCAACCTAAATGCTTGTCCAGGGGGAGTTAGAAGACTAGTTCTGAAGAAGTGCTGTGTGTGTGTGTGTATATATATAAGTATATATAACTTTCCTTTGAGGATGAAGGGAGCTATTTCTCCCTACTGTTATTGTATGTAGTGGGAGTCTGTGCTTTTGATTCTGCCTCTGGGAAAAGTTTTAACGGACTTCCTGAGATCTCCTTAATTATTTTATCCCAAGGAAAAGTGAAGGGTTTTCTCCTCAGGGTACTTTTAGAACAGCAGGTACATTTTCCCCCCAGATCATCAAGATGATCAAGAAAAAGGAAAAAAATAATATGATATAATAATCTTCTGGGTGCATTTGCTATCCTACTGTTTATATGTTACCTATAATAGTTTTTTTTTCCTGGGGAAAGGCAACTTTGGGGTCATTTTCTGAATGTGTAGCTGTGTATATCCTGAACTATTGGAGTAGAGTATGATAATTTTAGGTAAAAGGAAGAAAAAATAATTGGTAAATCAAAGGATTTTAAAAATTATTTGCATTCTTGATTTTATAGCAATTTAAGTTACTAAGTTGACCCATACTTAAAGTTATGCAAAAATCTTCCATGTACCATGCAAGTGGTGAAATATTCCAAGGCATTGAAATGCAAGGCATTTGTCTTCCAAGGCATTTTTCCATGGGTCTGTCCAGAGGTGGCAATTCCGCCTTTGACAACAAGACTAGAAGAGCTGTCATTAGACTGCAAGCATTTATCCAAGGCTATTTAGTCAGAAAAAAAGTTGGTATAATGCACATTAAAAGCTTACTCTTAATATTAAATAATTTCAGAGCAGTGTTAGCGTTAATTGTGGCTGTAAAGAAAACAAGCACTTGGTTAGTTGTGGAACCCTATTTCTTGGTGACTGTTTTGAGAATTGGATGGGTACGTATAGATCACAATACAAAGTATTTTTTAATACTAAAATCCTTCTTTTTTGTTGCTTGAATTTCTGATATCTTTGTGTGTGTGTGTGATCTTTTTCTCTCAACTGATACTTCTGTACCTACACTCTTAAACTGCTACTGTTTTGTGCTTTATGTTACTGTTGTTGCTTACAGTCATTTCTCTGTTACACTTTATGTGTCAGGCCCAAGTTTGAGACTTTACCTAGTTCTGAGCTAACAACTTCAGAAAAGATTGCTTAGCTGTTAGTTAGTTTATCTGTGTGTGCTGCTCTCTTTTTGGCCTAGAAGATAACTACTCTCTGAGTATGAAAGGTAATGATGTTCTTTGGTCTCTTTTCCTTCTACAGATTTCAGAACAGAAACACAAGAAGAGGCTACTTTATTTTACAGCAGCTGCCTATCATCACATCTCTGCAATTAAAATTCAACGGGCATATAGAATTCACCTTATGTTAAAACATGCACAGAACAAGATCTCTTCTGTTCTAATAATACAGGTTAGTGTAATTAAGGATGTCTGGTTGTGCAAAATAGTTTAGTTAATTTTCTGCTTGCTAAACTCTAATTTCACACTGTTCACGTGTGAAAATGTGCAATATGGAGACAGTTAAGGCTGCTTATTCCCAACTAGGCCAGTAGATTTAGATGGGATTGTGGCAGGAACTTTTAAGTGTTTTAGAACTGAGGGTGGATATGAAGGTTTAATGCTCCCTTTAGGCCCCCCGGGTTGCTAAAGTGCTCTCTCAGCCAACCTCTTTACATCCTTCCGGACGTAGCAAAGGTTGGACGTGACAGCTCTCAAGATGTCTAAGACAGGCAGTGAAGAACATGTACTTACCTAACCAGCTCCTGGGATGCAGGGATGTATTTGGATGGTTTCTATACTGTCAGTGGTACTGGAATCTGCTTAAGTTGACATCTTGAATGTAAACATGTTATTTTTAGTCTAGGAAGTACTGCACGTTGAACTTTGCCCTCCTCCTCCAAAATACATTTCAGTCATTTCTCCTTGTTCGTCGTATCTTTGCCTTAAAGCAGCAGGGTATGGGTAGAAGATGTCTTTGCCTGGATTTGTCACTGTACCCTGTTTTTCTGCTTTCTGTGTGGAGGGGAAGAGAGGGAGCAGGAAATGAGAGAAGTGGGGAGATGGCCGAATATTTCCCCAACCCATGTCACAGTCTTGTCTTTCAGCTGTCCCAGGTCCGAGCTGAATCATGGTTTTGGAACTGGTGACATTGATCAACTTATCTGTTAAAATTCATGTTGAAATTGTTTTCAGCTTGTTTAAGATGGGAAATGAGAAATAATAAAAAGGCTTAAATATTTTACTCTGTGAATGTTAAACAGAGATGGTTCCGAGCAAAAGTACAGCAAAAAAGATTTCAGAGAGACTATCAAAGAGTCATTCAGTTACAACGAATGGTTCGAGTTTGGCTACGCCGCCGAAGCGACGCAGCGACGGTAATTCAGCGAAATGTGCGAAGGTTCCTCGCCTACAGGCGCAGCAGAAAACTGGCAGCTCGGATAACCAAGGTGCAGGTAAATGCTCTTGCAAGAAAATATATGCAGTTTTCTTCACTTTTTTATGGGTTTTGGGGAAGAGGAAAAACATTTATTTTTTTCTGTGAATGTGTCAGTTGTTCTGCAAACTGTCAGCCTTATTTTTAAACATCAAAGCTAAGTAAGAAGATACTGTTTGAGGTGGCTTATTAGGGGCACAAGGAGCTACATATATGTATATACACGCATACACACTTGTGTGCTTGTTTTCTTTTTTTGCCTGAAAATCCAAAATTTGGAAGGTAAGGTACTAAATTTGATTATTGACTAGTTAAAAGTAATCAAAATTATGTGAAAATAATTCTTAACTCTAATGCAACTTCTACTATATTGTCACTTATGTTCACTTTTTTTTATTTCTTTGAAATTCCTTTTCTGTAGGCATTGTGGAGAGGATATTCATGGAGAAAGAGCAATGACACAGCAAAAACTAAAGCCTTAAGACTAAGTTTAATGAAGGCTAATGAAAAGAGCAGAGAAGAAAACAAATTATGTAACAGAACTGCAATTGCCATTGAATACCTTCTAAAATACAAACATCTTTCTTATATTCTTGCAGCATTAAAGCATCTAGGTCAGTATTTTCTTTTTAACTAATTGATGGATAGGATGACAGAGGTTGGCATATCTCATCGAAGAAGGATTCATAATGCCTTTCTCTCACATTGTGAAATGTGAAGGGGCCGGAGAGTATAAAATGTATATGTTTTTTTTTTCCAGAGTAAAACCAGGTTATTAATTAAAACAATTATTGATTATTTTTAAAACAACTTTTGAAGAGTTATGCACAGCAAGATAGGTCCTGTATGATCCCTGGCCTGCCTAGTTCTAGGCAGTCATAAACAGATATGAACATCCCAAGAATTTCTTAAGTTTCAAACAGTGTTAGTTGTCTGTGGATTGTTTTGTCAGGTTTTATTTTAATCTGCAATATTGAAGTGATCACTTTAGAGATACTTGAAGAACATGAATCAGTAATTACTGGTATTTACTTTACTAGATCTATTTAAAAAATAAGAGAAAACCCTATTTGGAAAACAAAATGCTTAGGCTTCACAATTTCTTTATTGTTATTACAGAAGTGGTTACCAGGCTGTCCCCAGTCTGCTGTGAAAATATGGCCCAGAGCAGAGCGATCTTCACTATTTTTGTTCTGATACGAAGTTGCAACCGGAGTGTTCCATGTATGGATGTGATCAAATATTCAATTCAAGTTCTACTTAATGTTTCAAAGGTAACTTAAAAAAAAAAAGTCAAGAAAAAAAGGGTACAAATCTGCAGAAGCAAAATATTGAAGTTCTTATTTATCCACAGAATGATTTCCAAGCATTAAATCTAAAGTTTTATTCTATATCCATCCTATTGACATTTATCCTCAAGACCTCCTGCTCTTATTTCATGGGGAAAAAAGCAGGAATGTTCTGACTATGCTAAAGAATGACTGTTGTTTTAAATGTAAAATCATATTCTGTGAAGTTTTAAAAAAGATGGAAAAGTAGAAAAGGTAGCTTTTTGTTTCTGAAAGCCTTTGTGAATGAAGTGGTAACTTAATCTGACACATCCATCTACTAACATTTTCACAGTACTGCTCTTAAATTTACTGTGGAGTAACTTGCGACAGCAGTATAACATACCAAATATTTTTGATCACATTAGAGATCAAACGATAAAAATACACAAAGGATGATTATGGCTTTTTTTTTTTTCTCTCCTCTAATTCAAAATAAAACTTTTAAGATCTGTTGATATAACCTTTTTTTGTCTCTCTCATATAACAGTATGAAAAAACAAGTCAAGCAGTTTATGAAGTTGAAAATTCTGTTGATACATTATTGGACCTACTACAAATGTACAGAGGGAAAGCTGGGGACAAAATTTCAGAGAAAGGAGGAAGTATTTTCACAAAAGTCTGTTGTTTGTTGGCCATTCTTTCAAAGGATTCAAAGAGAGCTTTGGTGAGATTTAAATATTTTTAGTAGTTTGTTTCAACTATATTTTGGGTTTTGTGTTTTTTTTTTTTTTTTTTTTTTTCCTCCCCTCCCCCCTCCACTACTACCTGTTACAGCTTGACTACAATTAAATTCTGTTGATGCAAAATGCATTTCCACGATGGGGTTACACTTGTATGCCTTGCCAATGTCTTCAATGGCATTGGATTCTGAACCTTCAATTCCTGCAAGACTCTGATCTTGCAATCTTTACCTGTCACAGATTTTTGAAGATGACTTTTTAGCAATGATCTACTTTAGATACATTCTTTTTTTGTTGATTGATTAACCTTCTACTTCTAAAAAAAACCTACTCTTCCTTGATCAGTAAAACTTAAGATTTTATCTTTTTAATTAAAAAAACGTCAGGAAATGTTTCTGACCTCACGTTGACACACCCTATTGTAATGCAGACATAGTCTGCTTTGGAAAGAAATTTCCTTTCTGTGGTAAGTCTTTCACTGCTGAGCAGTACAATTATTTCCTTGCCTCTGAGTAGTGTCTTAATCTTTCGTTACAACTGTTAATTTATGCCTGTTCATTGGAGATGTATTCTTGATGGCATAACATACTCAAATTGGTCTTAATGAGAAATTTGTAAAGTCTGATTTTGCAGAGCTTCTCCAGTTTTCTAACATCCCAAATAGTGTAGCAGTTGCTAAGCATTTTGATAGCATTAGGCTGCTGATTGATAGTAGTGTGTTGGCTTTAGAATAGTTTTGCTGTATTTGTGAGTAGAAGCTCAACTTGAATTAGCAACATTCAGTTTTCCTTGACTAAAGTAGGTTTCTTTTCTTGATCAGTTAAGTTGCTTTTAAATTAGCGGTATTGACAGTTTTTCACTTTCATTAATTGACATTATTTTCCCCTTCTCACAGGAAATTCGAAGCATGCCAAGGGCAGTTACTTGCATTCAAAGCCTCTATAAACTGACAGCTCGTAAGCACAGAATGGATGCTGAAAGAACGCTTGTGAAACAAAAAACAAGCACTTGCATTACTGGAACTCCCTTTGTTCCAGTAACTCCTGTTAGAACGAAAACAGTTTCAAGGTAAGAGCTTGAAAATTAGTCTGCTATCTTTGCTATGACACTGTACTGTTGTAATGACAAACCATTAATATTTTCACAGAATTGAACCAGACTGGGTTTTGAGGAAGGATAATATGCAAGAAATTGTGGATCCTCTGCAAGCAATTCTGATGGTGATGGATACACTTGGCATTGCGTGCTACTGAAATATAAATTATGTATATGAAAATGCATTTGTATAAATGTCAAAAGCTATCCTGGATTTTTTTTTTCTTTTTTGAGTCTCAATTAATGATTTTTTAACTTTTTAATATTGTACATCTTTTGAAATCTTATTTTGTACTACTGCTATAATCAATTGTACAATAAAAGCATAAAGCCTTGGATATCTCAT
The DNA here is from genome assembly GCA_034781795.1 of Crypturellus tataupa. NCBI lineage: Eukaryota > Metazoa > Chordata > Aves > Tinamiformes > Tinamidae > Crypturellus > Crypturellus tataupa. Next base: position 1,311,309 of record JAWLRI010000779.1, read on the forward strand.
TACTGCATTAATATTGTTATTACACAATCATACAGATGGTATGGTTTTCCCCACTGATTAAATATTACTGAGTTCTACTAAATATGATACAATACAAATGTGAACCAGTGCGGAGAGGCATGGGTGAGGGGGGACAGTCCACTGATCTCAAAAGTGGCTAGTGCTTTGGAGGATTTGAGTTTACTTTCTAGGGAGCTAGAGAAGATACTATGTGGCATTAGTAAAAAGATTATAAGAAGGAACAAAGGGCTGTTATGTTAAAAAAAAAAAAAAAATAATAATCTAGAAAGGTCAATTTCTGACCTGTATACCTTACAGGTGAGAACTGAAGAGGGCTTTCTTCCTATCTAATCAGCAATATAAAAAGTGTTATTTTCATCACTGTATTGGCCTAAAGTTCTCTTCTTTTGTGCCTTGGAACTGAATTTTCCCAGAGCAAGTCTAAGAAAGCCCTAAGAGTAAAACAATAGTGTCATTTTCCAACTCCCCACCCCCAAATTTGTAAACTATTCTTCCAAAGGGCAGAGCATATTGCTAAATCCACCTCAGATATTGTGCAGTTAGTTAAAGAATTACCTGAGTCTTTAAAGCGATGATGTACAGCAAATAAGCTTTATTTTTCCTTGCTTAAAAAAAAAGGGGGGGGACTAGTTTTATACTACAAAACTTAATAGACCAACAACAGCGGTGACTATGTTCTTAATTAAGAGCTTTCAGAATAAATAGATAAAGAAGCTGTTTCATTTGGTGGTGATGATGGGAGGAAATCTTTTATTTCCACTTATTTTAGCCAAAGTAAATAATCTGATAACATAATGCCCTTTAAACTTGGAACTCTAAGGGGTTCTGGAGAGATGGCGTTTAATTGGCATAAATTCTTCCATAAGTTTGGTGCCTGTGTCAAACAAAAGTAGAGCGCTGCAAGTCTGTTTAGGGTGTTTGGTGAATTAAAATGTTTTCATTGAAATAGCTTGCATATTATGAAATATCACAAATATAAAAGTTTTTTTTAAATACCTTTGACAATTCAGTTAATTATTTACTAAAGTTATACTCGTTGAGGTTTCAGAGCGGTGGAAAACTATTGATGGAGGCAGTGTTGAAGATGAGACTTAAAAGCTGGATTTTCTTCATAGTTATGATGAGTCCAGGCAAAATCTTTGCAGAAGGTAAAAACTGCATTCTTTTAAACTGCATATTCTAGGCTCAATATGCATTTAGATAAGTGCAATGACTTTCATATCTTCACCAAAACCAATTTTTTAAGTCTTTAAATAAACATTTTTTTAAAGAAACACAGTCTTTAAACAAGTCTTAAAATATGATTGCATGGGAATGTGCAGCAGGTAGCGTGAGCTGATGTTTCACATCTGGTGGTGGTCTCTATATCTTCTTTTAGTACTGTTTTATGGATCTGGGTTGGTGTAGTGTTTGCATGTGGTTTGAATAGCAAACAGTATTATTGATGGAAAAAGTATCACTTGGAGGCATTTTCTTTATATCTGCTGCTGTAGCTTTAACAGCTGGGACACTTGTCACAACTCCCACTGTCTTCATGAGGCTTTTGGCCTTCTGAAAAACAGTTCTACATAAAGTGATAGGTCGAGCGCTAATGGTATTCAGCTACCAGCCATTTCTGACTTCTAATTACACAGAAATCTTAATGGGTTTCAGAGTTATTTATTTTGATATGATACAATGGCTGCATGAGGGGAGGAATTCTAACAATAAATAACAACCAAAGAATTACCTTGACGCTTTCTCTTTAGTAAAACTCTGCATTAAATTCTAGTAACTATGGAGTATAAGACTTTTTTTTCCTTTTTCTTTCTTTTTTTCTCTTCTAGCGTAGAAGAGGATAATGCATCTCATAGGGTAAATGTAGCAGTACCTGAGGAACCTTAGGCAATTTAAAATTTTGATCTTATAGGTTAGATGTCCCTGCAGAGGTTTTTGGTGGCGGGGGGAGGGGACTGGTTTTTTTTTTTTTTCTCCTCTTCAGAAAAATGCACATACAAAATGCACACAGAGGCAGTGTGGGGTTGGCTTGTTTATATTTTAATGCCTTAGTGTTATGTTCAGCACCAGTGCTTTTTAAATCTTCTATTATCCTCTTCCATGCCTACGATGCAAATTTACATCAAGTGCATAGACCTGGACTTAGTTCATAATTTTGGTACCTTTTAGTTTGAAGGAGTCTTAAAGCTTCTTGCTGCGAATGATTTTTTTTTTTTAAATACATCATAGAATAAGTATGGAAACTTAAATGAATAATTTTTAATATAAGGAGGGCTGTTAAAAACTGCTCTGACCTTCTAAGCGTTCACCGAATTTTACTCACCTTGTTTAGAAGCCTGAATGAAAACAACTTTAAGCAAATTAATGCACGGTGATATTTCTAGTGAAAAATATTTTATCCATTTTGTAGATGAACCTTGCAGTTTGCCACACATAGAAAATGGAAAGATTGCCCAGTACTTTTATACTTTCAAAAGTTACTATTTCCCTATGCGCAAGGGACAAAAGCTTTCCTATTCCTGCGTGGCTGGTTATACAACCGAAACTGGGAGTCAAGATGGAAGAGTAACTTGTACAGTAAAAGGATGGTCTCCAATGCCACAGTGCTACAGTGAGTCAATTTTGTTAATTTCCTTAATTTCCTTATTACTTCTAGCTGGAAAGTTTGTTTTATTTTAGTCTGAACTTCCTTAAGCCTACAGAACAGGAGCTGTAAAATAAGAGGAATAAAATGCATAAGTTAATAAGGAGAAATCAACCCTTTATCTATGTGAACTATGTGTGTTTATATGCAATAATGTATATTAAAAGGACTTTTATCACATACCATTTATATAAATACTCCAACCAGAGAAAATAAAACCTGCTAGTCCCCTCCCAGGTCTGAATTTGAGTCTGCCCAGCTCCTGCTCCCTTAATTGGTTGGTCCATGTTATTAGCACTTGAAGTATTTATTAGGTGATTGTATCAAAAAATCTTCAACGGGTCAAGAAAATGAGACAGAATCAGGGAGTTAGTTAAAAGCCCCCTTCCCTTGCATCTCTGGATGAAACGTATACACTTTTATTTTCAGAGAATGAAAATATTCTGCTAATGATTTCATCCTAACCAAGTTTTCTCTCTCCATTTAGAAAAATGTAACAAGCCTCTTTTGGAAAACGGCATTTTTTATGGTACAGAAGGGTACTTCAAGCTACAGGAGAAACTGAAATACAAATGTAATTCAGGCTACTACACTCCAAGTGGTGGAACAGAGGGAACGGTGCAGTGCCATCCTGGAGGATGGTCCTCCTGGCCGAGCTGCACTAGAAGAAGTGGTATAACTCTGCATTCCCCTCTTTATAATCCTCCTTTCTAACTCTGCTGTCCTCGCTGTACCTGTAGGGCCAAACTGCCTGTGGTAGGTTACCACTGGAATACCCCAAAGTAGGTTCGTAGGGGTTCCTTGCAAGACGAAGTTGCGAGATTTCATATGCTGCATGTCTTTTGAACTGACATAAATAAAATCATAGGTAGAAAGAATTAGTGTAAATAAAACTGCGTTGTTTCAAATAAATTCCTTTTCATCCACATTTTGTTACTGAATAGAAACTCAAAAACTTATGTAAGCTATTGTATTTTTAATTATTATTAGCAAATGATGAGAAAAATCTTACAAGAATGCCTTTTCTATTCATTTCATCTACTCATTATGCCTACGTGTTATTTATTTAAGAGTCCTGTCAAGTACCCACTCTACATCATGGCTCCTACTTCTCAACGCAGCAAGTGGTGCAAGTGAACAAAACGCTGTGGTACAAATGCGCTGAGGGCTATCGAACTGCCGGAGGGAAGGCGACCGAAGAAGCAGTGTGTCTGGCGCTCGGCTGGTCCCTCACACCAAACTGCACTAGTACGTGATGGGCTTTAAAATAGCTATGAACTTGGCTGAAAAAAAAAATACAGATTTGTTTTTACAACTGCTGGGAAAAATGAAAACAAAACCCTTCCTCAAATTGTTTTTTTTTTTTCATAGAAACAACTTACTGCTCTTTGAGTGCAATAGAACATGGAGGTTTCTACCCTGTGAAGAAAATCTACGATGAGGGAGATGTAGTTCACTTTTTCTGTGAGAAAAACTACTCTCTCAGTGAATCTGACCTAATTCAATGTTATCATTTTGGATGGTATCCAGACCCACCGATATGTGAAGGTATCTTATGAATATTGTTGTAATGCGTAAAAGTCTCGGTGAAAGGTCAGCACCACCTTTCATGGAATGTTTTTATGGACACACGAAGTTTGAGTTTTATAGCCTCACCATATTCATGTGTGTTCTCAACAGAAGTAGCTAGAATGGTCCTTATGAGATCAGCAACATGCATTTAGCAATTATTAACACTTCTACAAGGAAGAGTTTCTAGATATTGGAGGTTCTCTAGCCTTGGAAGGTTCTCTTCCAGGTTATAGTACACAGCAGAAATAGCTAGAAATGAACTTCTAGTTTAGCTAAGAATTAAAATGTGACCTAAATCTAGTTTTGGGGGGTAGATGATCACAAACTTCATTTTGGCACCGGAAGCTTCATATGATTACAGCTGCTTCTGCAGAATTGGAAGTGATGAATATGTGTCAGCTTCTTAAGCATTAACAGCTAAATATTAGCATAAAAATCTCCTGGAGACCTTACTAACTCTTCATGCGAAAATTAGGAGGTTATTTATAACAGTACAGTAATATATTTCCTCTCTTTTCTATTTATTGAATGTAAAAACATTTTTTGTTTGAAGTCTTCATTTTGTTTAGAAAATGAAGGAAAATGGGTACTGCTAATCAGCTAAAAATGTCTTCTGAATAGTAGACTTGCATACTGTAAAGTAAAACGAATTGTGTATGTGGTTTTGCTTAGTGAAACCTGCTCACTGTTTTGATAGCTTGATTAAAATTCTAATATTTGTACAAACAAAATCTGCATTTTTTTATTTTCAGACCTAAAAAGTAAATGTCCTCCTCCACCTCTTCCTCCTCATGCCCACATCATCACAGCCTTGAGAACATACCATAATGGAGACAAAGTTCGAATACAGTGTCAGAGTAACTTGGAAATGCGAGGCCCAGAGGAAATCCGGTGTGAAAAGGGAAAATGGACATCGCCCCCTGTTTGTGTTGGTTAGTAGTTTTCTAAAGACTGGGGCCTGAATAGAAACACTTATTCAAATAATGTATATCCGGAGCCTTGATTTCCATATCTGCAAAACTGTTTATTTCTTCCTCCATTAAATTCTGAGAGGAGAAGTACTGTGTAACTTGCAAACAATCCATCGTTCATGGATTAAGAGACAGCATGACCTAGATGAAGTCATGTGAAAGCTATGTTTTGTGTTTTTTTCCCCTGTAATACTGATTTTATTAAATATTCCAAAGCTGCAAAGCCTCTGTCCGTTGTGATATTTGGAAACAAATGAGAAAGCTGTTTCTAAATTTCTGCTGTGATTTTAGGAGCTACAGATAGATGGGAATCTGAGCCACCGCCATCACTTGAGCTGGACACAGCAAGAACAAACAAAATATATCACAGTATAGATACAAGTAAGTGAACATTGCTTTTCTGTTTAATAAAAGAAATTCAATTCTCTCCATTGATGTTACAGAGGCTTTATGCTTACTCTTCGTGCAATAGTTCAGTTCCTTACTCTTGAAAGTATTTTCATATGCGTCAATATTAGTGTAGCAGTCAGATTGACTGGATTAAAGCCTAGGGTCACTTGTTTCTAGTGGTTGTAAGTTGCTTCGATAAGTTGGTCCTGTATTTGTAATTTTGATTACTTAATTCATTAGCATTTACTTTCTATCATTTTGAGCCTCTTCAGTTACCATTGCTTAAATATGCAAATTTAGGAGTATATTATTGAGTTCAGTAGTTCCTTTAAGGGTTATTTTGTTTATTGTGAACCCTACAATGGGCTAAGCACTTCAAGCAACAAATAAAGACTGTCTCCTCACAGAAAAACAAATAATCCATATTTAGTGTAAAGGAAGAAGAAACAAGAGTGCACATAGATGAGTACAGAGATACAATGTCTATCAGTATGTTCAGTGAGGCAAATGTACGGTCTCTGGTTTTGATACTTGAACAAGAAGTCCCATTAGTGTACACTTTATTTATGTACATTTTGGCCTCAAGTCTTGCTGTTCTGATGCTATCAGTTGTGTCAACATTGTTTTAAAGATCTAATTTTCTATCTCCAGATCCCATCTTAGAAATGCAGCAGAACTGTACCTCTCCACCTACGATTAGAAATGGTATCCTGCTCGGCCCACTGCTGATGAGTTACCAAAACGGCTCCTCAGTGGAATACAGCTGCCAGCGTTACCATGTTCTGGATGGACCTAGTACTGTTTACTGTGAACAAGGGAACTGGACCACGCAACCAACTTGCTTAGGTAAGTCTTTCAAGGAAAAAAGAAAAGTTTTGTCACACATAATTTAGAAAGATAAGACTGGAAATTATGTTAAGATATTCCTTTCATGATTGCCTTTTTTTTTTTTTTTTTTTTCATCTGAACTAATAAAGATTCCAGAAATGCAAGAGTGAAGCCAAATGAAATATAACTAGGTCACTCCTGCTAGATGTCCCTCTGATCTGCTCTTACAAGCCCCTAGTCAAATAGATTCCTCTCCTTTCCCAAGTGAGATATTCTACAATTTAGCAATATCTATTATGTAGGAAGATATTACAGTTTCTTAACTCTCTGTGTCATCAGTTCTGTGAATTTCTTTCTGTCCTTCCACGGATACAGAGAAGAGCCATTGTCATAGTGGCTACTTCAGACATGATTGTAATGACACTTTAACTTTCATTATAAAACGTGCTTTTCTTTTTATTTTGTGTTCTTCTATCTATAATCTCATTCTGGACTCTGTGAACTAGTGAAAACTTGTTTCCTATGAATGTTTCACCTGTCTCCTAAGGATCTGGATAACCATACCATCCTCTGCATGTTTTCCATTAGGTTCTTTTCAACTCCCACCTCACCAGATAGGAAACAGTACCTACTGCAATTAGTTTGAAACTATCAATATTGATCTGCTGATAGGGTGCTGTCATCAGAATATATAACAGCTGATTTCTTCTTGCCTTCCTTTCAGCAAAACATTAATAAGGCTCTCTATTCGGAAACTATTTTCAAACTATTTTCACTTGTAGAAATTTAATTATTTTTATGACTTCTTCTCTGAGGCTCTATTGAACTTGAATAGAGGTTTCAAAAGCTAAAGAGGCAACTAATTAGTGGAAAGACAGGTTACTTTATGTGATTGTGACATTACATTTTCTTGAGAAACTGTCAAAACACTTCCTTAGGTTAATAGTTTAGACCTAAGTCAATAATTTAAACCAATAGTTTAAACCTAGTGCTGTCAGAGAAACCAGTTCATTTTAATGGATGATTCTTTTTATTATAAAAACACTTTTCCAGTTATAGTAAACAGTAGTTTCTTCTTCAAGTATGCTAAGGTTACAATATATTTACAATATATCTGTGGAAAAAAAGTCGGAAGTACATGATTCCTGTGGTTTGCTGCATATTTTTTATGTCAGCCCATTTCTTTGTATTTATATTCATTTTTATACATCTATACACTTACAAATTCTTTTCCTTGTAGGATACTTAGCACTTTTAGAACTGTTTAGATTTTTCTTTCCTTCCTTAGCTAGTTAAGAAATCACATGTAATTACTTTTTTATTGAAGTAGATTTTTATATCCTAGAACCATGCACTCTTAATGCAACCAAGATGAACAGTAACAACATAGAGCTAAAATGGAGACAGGAAGGATTAGTTTTCCTACATGGTGACCTCATAGAGTTTGAATGTAAACAAGGATACAATTTTCCCCAAACCACCATATCATCTCCTGGAAGGACACAGTGTAACCGTGGAGGAGTGAAATATCCAAAATGCATTGCGAAAGGTAAAACACTAACTACTTTTTTTGTTGTAATTTTTAATTCATCAATCTTGAACCTACTTAGGTTTGCTTCAGCAGTAAAGGCTAAAAATCTGTTATCATAAAGGTCAAGATTCAACAGTCCTCGGCAGCATACACATATATTTTCCAATATATCTGAGCTTAGAGAAAATTCATCTTCCTTTAATGGGGAACACTGTGGAGGGGAGGGAGGAGCTGGCCTCCTAGCACAGGAAATTCAAACCTTTGTAAGAACGTAGCTTTAAACATTTAACTGAGTATAGTGGGTTTCTTATGCTTAAGTGGAAGACTCTTCTGATCTGAGATGATGAAATACTAAAAAAGAAATTGGATCAATTGAATAATTGGATCAATTATTGAGTGCTGATAGGAATTTAAAACTGCTTATGTATCTTTTTTCTCGTGCTGAATAATTCTCAAACATTTTTAACATTGTTATTCCAGCTCCTATGGAAAAATGTGGCTCTCCACCTTCTGTTGAGAATGGCGCTCTTACTCTCCCAGCCCTGACCGAGTACGACAGTGGCTCTTCAGTTCAGTATAAGTGCTCTGACTATCACACCTTGCAGGGATCTGACAGGATCTACTGTTCTGAGGGACAGTGGAGTTCGCCACCAGTTTGTATAGGTAGGTATGGTAAGATAAATTACTGAACCATATATATTTATTTATTATAAATAAATGTGATTTATTTCTGTCTATAATTCAGATACATGGCATTTGTAGTTTCAGTGTTGGCAGCTAGATGTCAGCTTTTTTTTTCAGGTATGAAAGTTTTAATAGAAGCAAGTGTAAGCTTGTTTGGCTTTTCTTCCTAAACATATCACATATACATCTGCAGTAGTTAAATATAGTGGTTTCCTGTATAACTTAGGAAGAGGATAAGCAATAATCTAAATTGTGTAGAGACTAGTTAAAATGATGCCATTTCAAAAATTATGAATCTATTAATGTTAAATATTTCTATTTCCTTTAGAACCATGCACTTTGTCAAAAAATGAAATGGAGAAAAATAATGTGATGCTGGAAAGTTTTTATGCAAATCAAGTTTACTTTTACCATGGGGATTTTGTTGGATTTTACTGTAAACAGAACCATTCAGGAGCAGAATCTGGTACAACTTTATTTCAAGTGCAGTGTAAGAGAGGACAGCTGATTTATCCAAGGTGTATACAAAGAGGAAAATAAGTCCACATTAATGGAAAAGGTACGTTCATGCTCTTTTGCTATGATCAGCAGCCGAATTAAGATGGTATCATATGTTTGTGATCACTACAATCAGCTTTGAGAAATGGGTGTTCAGTGGCACTGTTAGATCCAAGCTGAAGGCGAGGGGGTGTGAGAAAACAGGATGAAGACTGGGAATGCAGGAGCACAGTGTAAGATTGGGATACAGTGTATGAAAAAAAACAGGACAAAGGAGTTGTGTAAGGCTCAGAGTGCTAAATTTGAGGATGCATCACAGGCTGGAGGACTTGAGCAAAGTGACAAGGAGATGCTAAGTATGTAATCTGTGATGTGACTAGGTTGACACTGGTGGCTTTGATGGTATGAATTTTCTTGGGATTAGAGCGTATAGCTAAATTAAAAGTCAGTTGGTTCCATGGGAACATAAAGTCTACTGTTACAATGAGAGAGGCCTGCTTCTTTTGTCCGTCCTAACAGCAGCCATATGTCCTTTCATAGGTGGGAAGTTTCCAAAGGAAATTGCTTCAGGAAACAGGAAAAAAAAAAGTATTAAAGATTGTGTATAATAGATTTCTTTAAACATTTAAAACCTAAAAATATCCAAATTAGTCTCGATAATTAGATTATAATTCTTTAACAAAATAAGCAATTGAGAGCACTTCAGTTATTAAAGGACCCAGTCTAACTGCTTTGTATAACCTTCTGTGACCCTTATATACAGCTACTGTTGGGGCTTTGCCAGTGAACACATTGCTTGGCTGATGATCTGAAGAAAATCTCAGGAATATGGAGAGTGTTTACCTCTCATCCATTAAGTGTGAATAATAACAGACACTCTAAAATCTCTCTTCTGCTTTTTATCTCTAAACCGCATTTTCTGTGATATTTTTGCGTGTTTACCCTTTTTGATAATTTTACATTGCTTTTTAGAATGTCAGGTGAATAAATAACACAGCTAAGAAATTAAAGCATTTAAGAGATAGATGATTCCTTTTTTAACCAAAGCCTGGTCAACCATTTGGGGAAAAAATGACGTACAAAAGTTATTTGCAGTGGTATTCCAACATATTTTTATAAGATATGATCAAGGTACAGTTTTGTAAGATAGTATATTAAATAATGAAGACAAATAGCAATGAGATAGAACGATTTAGTATAATCAATTTCTTACCTGTGACAAATAGATCTGAACTCAGCACAGAATTTATTTATAGGTCATGGTAAGAACAATGATATTTATAATGTAAACTTGTGACTGTTAATTGCGTAAGAACTTAGTTAAGCAACATGATAGGAAATAAAATTTCATCTGGTAAATTGCAGTGTATTAAGCAATGTAACCTTCACAGCTGCTATCTAAACTTGCTATATACCCGGAAACTGTTTGTTCTGAAGCTAAAATATGTAGAAATGTCTCAGTAGCTGAATTTTTAATTCTTAATTATCCCTGTGTCCATGAAAGAGGTAAGATAAAATTCTTTCCCTAGAATGTGTCTAGATACCAGAACGGATCTCTAAATAACATAAAAGGGGAGTGTGTTTGACTGCAGCCCGCAGTGGTGGTGGGCATCTGTTGATAATTTTCCTTTGGACTCAAAAGCCACAAAAAGCACTCAGACGTGAGTCATCAGGACCACGTAGAGGATGCTCACTGAGGCACTGTCAGCGTGTCCTCAGTAGACTCCGGTGATGAGTAGACTCCGTTCTGGTGCTTGGCAGACATTTTGAATATTCTGTCTCTCTGTGCCAGGTGGGTAATGTGCAAATCAGCAAGGGCCATGAGCTGATCAGTCACATTTAGTCTTGTAGTGAAGACCCCCGCGGAAGAGCTGGTGAGAAGCCATGACTGGCGGCAGAGCACGTAGTAGCAGGCCCAGCATGTGCAACTACACGGACCAAGCACCAGGCAGGCACGTTCAGCTCACCCACCATGTCCCCTGGGCAGTGACTACTCCAGCCTGGTGGAGCTGAGGTAAAGAGGCAGTTCTAGTAGCGTTGAGGTGCCCCCACGAGCGGAGACCTGCACCGGCGTCCAGCTTGTGCCTCCAGCACCTCCCACCCATGACCCCTCCTCACAGTTCCTGGGGCTCCCTGCACACTCTGCCCTGTAAATCCTTTATTAAACCTATCCTGTATATTCCTTATGAATCTTGCATATCTCTCTCTGCTGGTATCTGACCCTCTCTTGCCCACCTTGTGGTCACAAGTCTTCCTTACTTATTCCTATTGATAAATGGCCCTGTAAGTTTTTAGTGTCTGCTGCTCTGCTCACGGAGTGAAAATACACTTGTAAAGACCAAACTTGATTTTGCTAGAAAGAATAGTAAATTTGGTACCTCTGTAATACTGTAGGAACTGCAGTGCTAGTTCAACCATCCAGGCACTTGTGAATGCCTGTGGGAACTGCATGCCATTAGTTATGACTGCAGACAAATGCCTGGGCACACACACACAGAAGTAAGTCAAGGCTGCTTCTCCTCTGGCCCCATGGACCTGGGGGAACAAGCCAGTCACTGCTGGTGTGTGAGGGACTGGCTGCTGGGCTTAGACTTGTACACCGTGTTGAAATTTCATGTATGGAGCTCTCCTTCCCCTGCCCAAAGAAGCTATCGTTTTTAATCTAAATAAGATTGTCAGTAAAAACAGCTAGTGGCCTCATTCATCATGCAGATCAAAGTGCCTCTCTTTGACTTGCTCTTAATTTCACTTCGCAGAGAGGCCAATAAATTGTCACCAGGATCTCCACCAACCTCTGGTTGCCCACCCCAACTGTGCTACCAAATTGTGAAACTGACAGGAGTTACGTAACAAAGTTCATCTGTCACTTCGTCATTTCCCAGCTCGTATCAGATTAACCTCATCAGAGTGGGTAGAGGATGTGGAGCTCTCTTATCTGAGCCCAGCTTTCAGCAACACATCAGCCCATGCCGCTGGTACAGAAGGCGGGTCTGGCTGGGCTGTGTTAAAGCCGCGCAAAGCAAGTGTACACACTGCGCATAGCCCTTTTCTCCTTCGTGTGGAGTGCAGAATTTTAAACAGCTTCTGTATTTTGTCAGAAAAATATAAGGAACATGATTTTGAAGAGGAAGAAGGCTTTGTTTTTCTTATTTCTTAGCAAACAATGAAACAAAGAAGTCTAAGGTTCATGAGTAACACAATTTACGCAAGCATTTTGGAGCTGACTACTTCAAAACTGTTGCCTGATCAACAAGTGTTATTTTAGAAAAGATAAGCTAATGTTTTTCAATGACTGAGTTACAACTGCTGCCAAAATTTTGTGACCTAAATTGTTTAGGTTAATTTATGCTGGCACCAAAGTTTTATTGAACATTCTATGGCTCCAAAACAAAATGTGGAGTGGCAAAGGATAGATGTAAGGATGACAGTAGAGGTCCCAGACTATAAAAAGGAATCACAATGTTAACACAGTGGCCAGAGCAGGAGTACAATTCGTGTTGTCCAAGTACAACTAATTTTAGAGGCAAAAAAATAGAACAGAGAAACTGAATAAGTGGGATCTAGCAAAGAAAAATATTAAGTGGAATTGGTTAAGAAAGTGCAGAGAAGTGCCAGTTGGCAGGCCCCAGCAGTCAGGTGGCAGGACACTGGCACTTCAGCCAGAGGAGCATGGCCCCAGGGGAAGAAGCTACATGGTACAGCTCCACGGGTAAGGGATTTGAATTTCCCCGTAACAAGATTTTTAGTGTAGCACTTAAAAAAGCTAAGGGCACCACATCGTGGTTTGCAAATGCACCATGGGCTTTTGTTTAGAGACCCATAAATGCTCCTGTAGCAAGTTAAATCTGCAAAATGTTCAGGGAGAAAAAAATGAAGCATTTTCATAACAATTGCATAATTCATCTTTATAAAGAGACTACTGCTTTGCAAGAAAATTCGGGGCAGAAATTGCTGAACTTTGAGAATATAACCTTTGGAGGGGCTTTTGAGGATTTGGGGGCGGAGGGGGAGGCTGAAGGGCTTTTGCCATAAATACAAGTAAATGCAATTTGGAGTACAGAAGACAAGGACTTTATTTTAGAGGATCTGTTATATGTCTCAAGCTTGGAAATGATGTTGCTGAGGCTCCTGTTGTTGTTTCTGCTGTGGATGTGCAGTACTACAGCTAAAGGTAATGTACCAAATGGAAATCCATCCTCCTAACAGAAGTGGGAGGTGACCTTCAAGAGAAATGGAGAGCAAAAATTTAGCCAAACTCTATCACTTGTAATAGAATTCCTTGCAGAAGTTCATAAAATGAAACATAACTAAGGTAAATGTTTTTGAGAATATTTGCTCTATTTTTTCATGAGTTTTTCTTTGCCGTGTATACGTAGGGATATGGGTCATCTGAATATTATGAAAGTCTTGCATGAACCGTTGTCTGCAGTTTTCAGCATCCACCATATTTGCATCCATTTCTCGTATGCAAACACGCACACTCCTGCCCGGATCTGTTAGATAGTTGTGTCCTTGAACAAAAGCCAGATGGTGACCTGAGTGAGTAGGAAGAAAGAATAACAGCAAAGGAGGGGAAGAAAGGAGAGAAGGTAGGAAGGGAGTATTCATAACTGCAGGCAAGGGGGAGGGCAGTTTGCATCACGTGTCAGGGCTTTTATTTTCCCGATGACAAGATTTTTAGTGAAACCCTTGAACAGCTTGTGCACCACGTTGTGGTTTGCAAATGCACCATGAGCTTTTGTGGAGGGACTTATTACTGCTCCTGTGTCAAGTTCAGCCCACACAATATTGAGGGGAAAAAGAAAGTGAAGCATTTCCAATAGCAATTACATAATACATCCCTAAATAGAGACTAATGCTTTGCAAGAAAATTTGGAGCGGAAATTGCTCAACTCTGAGTATATAACCTTTGGAAGGGCAACCTCAGGGGCTATCGGCATGAATACAACTAAATGCAATTTGGGAGTACAACACCCAGAAATTTTGTTGTAGAAGACCTGTTTTAATTCTAAAGCTTGGAAATGGCGCTGCTGAGTCTCATGATTTTGTTTCTGCTGTGGATGTGCTGTACTACACCTCAAGGTAATTTACCAAATGGAAATCCATACTCTAAACCGACATGGCAAGAGACCTTCAATTTACCCAAACTTTATCACTTCTACTAGAATTCCTTGCAGAAGTTTATTAAAAGAAACATAACTAAGGTATATGTGTTTGAGAATATTTGCTCTATTTTGTTTTGTGAGTTTCTTTCTTTGCTGTGTAGGGATATAGGTCATCTGAATATTATGAAAGTCTTGTATGTACCGTTGTCTGCAGTTTTCAGCATCCTGTTCTGTGTCTATCAAGTAAAAAGAATTTGTGCAGGAGCAGCGTGCAGGCACCCACCTGTTGTTGATTTTGAAGAAACTGGTAGTGAGGATAAGCCAGGATACAAGGTAAGTAACTGAGTATAGTTAAATAACGAGGATCTGTGCACAGCCTCTGCCGGAGCAGCATGTGTAGACCCGCCTGTCATTGACTTTGGTGAAGTTGCTAGTGGAAAAAAAACAGAATATGAGGAAAATGACAACGTGTGGTACACATGCAACCCTGGGTACACGTTATCAGGTTCAGAATGGGTGACATGCCGAGGAAAAGTCTGGACACCTGCCCCACCACAGTGTTTGGGTAAGGACTGCTTTTATTGCTGGCTGACCTCTTAAGAGTAGGCAATTCTGATCGGTCTTAAAGTGCAACTTTCCAAATTAGCTTGACATTTCGTGGTTAGTTGCTATGTCTGTAATGCAGTGAGTAGTGTGCCACAACCTGCTTTTCTGTAGACTGCCAACCGCCCCTCATACAGAGGAGTAGCACCGTGTGCTCAGCTGCTTTGCTGTCTTGTTGCATTTTCCTCCTTAAAATGTCTACATGGTTCAGTTTTGATCTTGGGTAGTGGAGATGCATATTTCCTGCCACTGCTTACTTCCATCTATTAATAATTTAGATTATTGCATTCTCATGAAATGAGTTCATTTTGAGATCATCACTGATGTTTACAGTCTATAAAGTAGTCTTTTAAGCAGGTGAACCAGAATACACTTTTAAGTTGTTCAGGAGGTGCTATGAGCTAAAAGCCACCAAAGATTCGTGTCACATCATTTTCCATTTCTTGTAGCTCCTTGTATCATCACAAAACAGCAGCTGGAAGCCAAAAAGCTACTTCTCTCCAATGGCCGAATACGCTCGCTTTTGATTCCAAGTGGGCAGAAACTGGAATTTATGTGCATGACAGGATACCAACTCACCAACAGTTCAGTCGTGAAGTGCGTTGATGGGCACATGGATTTTCCTTCATGTGTTTCTGGTAAATACACACTATATTGGAATAATTTTGACTTCTCAAATGCTTTCTTCTCTATACTGACATTGGTTATGTGCATAAACTTCATCTATCTGTATTATCAGAGGCTGTTTTATCAATGGGTAAGTAATACCCTCTACATGCCTAGTCAGCAACATGTGTAAATTTCTGGATAAATCACCAAAATTAGAGGTTTATAATATGGGAGGATCTCTCTCTACCTTTTTGCTTGTTAAATCAGTGAAGGAAAATAGACATTTGTGAAGTTCATTTCACCTATCAGTTTTAGATAGCTTTATTTGAGGGGAAAAGTATCTTCTGCAATACTGATTGCTTTCCAGTGATTATGAAAGGAGTCTTTCATACATACCTGAGATGCAGATGTCTGAAGTTATTGAGGTGAATGCCAGCCCCCTGGATTCTTAAGACTGTTTCCATCATACCTTTTTAAAAAAATCTGTCTTATGTAGGCTTTATAACTGGAAAGGTACTTGAAATTTTTGTTGGTTTCAAAATCAAAACATTTTTATTATCAACAGCAATAAAAAGAGTCTTGGCCAGAACAGGTAAAGATCTCCATGGAGGACTGTTTTTCCTAATGGAAAACTGTGGGTAGCTACAAACATCTCTTCAAAGAAAGATTTCAGGTTCATGCCTACTCCTACCTTTGCCATGCATGTTTAAGGAAGTTCCTATTCTTTGCAAACTAATCAATTCCTAGTTTCACATCATTTCTGAGGATTACCAAGACAACACATAGGCTTAGCTGAAATTTCAATTCCTCTTTTAGACTTAATGTATCTGGCTTATGCATGAAATAAATATCTGTCTTCCTTCTCTTTCTTCCCTGTTTGATTTCAGTGGAAGAAGTGAAAACTAGATCATAGAGTTTCAAGGGAACCCAGATGATTACGTCTACATAGATTGATGCTTTTTTTTTTTGAGGTTAGATACAAATGAGCCTTTTTTTTATAAAAAGAGCAAGAAACGGGTCCAAGAACAAAAGCACTCTGAGCTTTCCATACTAGCTTCCAAACTGTTGAGGCCAGACTCCTCTTGATGGTGGCCAGTGACAGGACAAGGGGTAATAGGTATAAATTAAAACACATGAAGTTCCATCTCCATATGACAAAGAACTTCTTAAAAAGCCCAAGCATGTGCCTGGGGAGAGAGCGCAGTATCAGTGCTGGCAGGGTTTTCAGATGACTGGGGATTCCACTGTAGCCCGTGAGAACGGGACCTGGACAAAGAGGCCAAAATGCACAGGTAGTTTCCCTCTCTCTCTCTGTCTCGTCTCTCTTGCTCTCTCTCTCTGTCTTTTTAGACCAAGGCTATAAAAGCGGATCTGGCGTTGCCCATGGCTGTAAGCACATGCAGAGCCCGAGGGCTAAACCGTTACAGCGTGCAACGGTCACCTTGGTTCTAGTTCAGAGCTCAGAGCTCGCACACAGCACTGCAAGCAGGTTGCCCACAAATGCAGCCAAGGGGCCTCCTGTGCGCTCGGTGTGTAACGGGTGACAGCTCAGTGACAACGCGGGTGTTGAAGGCTGCATTGCAGCCAGGCTGCTGTATGGAGCTGGAAATGGGAGAGCTCTGGTAGCCTGAGGGTGCCCCAGTCTCATCGCTGTCAACCTGTGAGGGCTTTTCATGATAGAGGGGCCCTGACAGGAAAAGCAGAAGCATTTCCAAAGAGAGGTAAGGATTTAGGAAGTGCTTGGTCAGAGCAGCAGGCTCCTAGCCAAGGAGTCTGTGTTGAGCAGGGCAACCTGGAAACGCTGCCGAAAGAAGCGCTTTCCTTTGCTTCTGAGAAATCAAGCTCTGAGGGTGCAGGCTGTTCTGCTAGAGAGTGTTTTCGCACCCCTCCTTTCCTTGGGGCTTCCTTCTGCACCCAGTTTCTGGTGTTGCTTCTCTCCTTTCCCTCACAGCTCGGGCAGTAGAGGAAGGAGGGGGGTGTCAGGTTCTTCTGCAGAAAGAGCTCTGTCAAACACACTGCACCATTGCATGCTGCTGGAGAGAGGCTTGTCGGAAGCTCCAAGTGCTTCAGCAATGCCAAGAGCAAGAAAGGGCAGCTGTGGGTGCCAGCAGTGGAGAAAGGGGGCACTCACTTCTGCTCTTTTCCACCTGTCAGGTGTTTGGCATCGAGCTGAAGGTTTCCCCTCTCATTTCCCCCTGTCCCTCAGAGCACTACCAGCATACACCCTGGCAGGGCCTGTGGCCAGGCCTCCCCTGCAGATAAATCCTGATAACTCTCTCTTCTTGGCAAATTTCCTTCAAGGGAGGGATGAAAAATGCGGCCCGCCTCCAGTGATTGAGAATGGAGACCTTCTTTCCTTCCCGCTGCAAGAGTACGCATCAGGTTCAGC
>JAWLRI010000779.1:1332740-1344250 GCA_034781795.1 Crypturellus tataupa
AGCAAGAGAGACGAGACAGAGAGAGAGAGGGAAACTACCTGTGCATTTTGGCCTCTTTGTCCAGGTCCCGTTCTCACAGGCTACAGTGGAATCCCCAGTCATCTGAAAACCCTGCCAGCACTGATACTGCGCTTTCTCCCCAGGCATATACTTGGACTTTTTAACACCTTGAACTTTACCACCAGCAATTTCTGGAGGGGGGTCACATCTCAAATCTGAAAAGAGACAGCAGTTCACAAGGGTGGGAGCAAAGATGGGTGACGGTGACAGCAGAACATCTCTGAGAAACACGGAGGCGGGAGCAGAGCTGGAGCCTGCTGAATGGCAGCCCTCAGGAGCACTCGCAGAGCTGGAGTCACTTCTCCCACGGCACTGCCCATGGACACACACGTGTGGTCAGCCCTGTGGAGGCGTGGGAAATGAAAGGAGTCCCTGCTGTCACCCACTGCAACACGGCCTAGGAGCTCAGCCTCGCCACACGACAGTGACTTCCTTGAGCTCTGCAGTCTCTACGGCAATGGGCATCCGTCAATGCGGAGCTTTGGAGAAGAACAGCTATTTCTGCCCCTATTCCCCTAGAATAATTTTGTTGTTGTTCTTGATGAGAAAATGCTGTGAGAAAATAAGTCTTGTTAAGCCAAATTCAAGTGCTGTGCAAAACAGTAAAAGCAAGTCCAAGTTTGTGGTACAGAAAGAAAGCAGCAGAAAAAAAAAATATAAAAAGTCATGGGAATATTCAGGTGAAAACACAGTCCCTTCTATGCTCACAGACAAGACGAAAGTAGAGCTTCCTACCTCTGCAAGTTGGTGGTTGGGACCATTGTCCATTTGTACAAATGATATAATTTTCACCCACAATCTGAAAGTTGGTTTCACATTCATATTGCACCCTGGCACCAGGCAGATACCTCTTGGCTTGACTGCTGGCAACGGAAGCTCCGTGAACTGCAGGTGGGTCTGTACAGGTAACATCTGAAAAGAGAATTAAAAAAAATCTCTGACTGAATACTGCATTCAGAAACAGCATCATTCTTCATGAGCAACTACTGTTTGCCTCACTGAAGATACTAGGATTTTTAATCATCTGCTCTATTCCACCAGACAAATTTCTCTTTCCCTGTACTGACCAGAAGGAGAAAAGGAGTTGCAGAGATTGGCCAAATGATCAGACTGGTGCTCTATTGCAGGCTGGCTCAAAGGGCTGAAGAGTGGTTTGTTTACTGTGGGAAGTTACTTCTAAAAATTCCTCCTACCCATGAAGTGTAAATGCAATATATTATCCTACCAGCTATCTTGTTCTTTGTAGCCATGCCCTTTTCTCCATAACCCTCTCTCTACTTATGCTAGCAGCGCACACAGTGGCACCTAGAAGCCTTTGCCCCTCCAATACCTATCGTTGCTGAACTCTCTTGCTCGCCGTGTCTCCAGAGCCAGAAATGAAGGCTTGAAGCAGTCATTGCAGGCAGGTCACCCGTGGGCTCTGCTGGCCTCACCTGCCTGCACAGGTCAGTGTTATTTTCCTTAGCTTCACTAAACACCAGGGAGGCTCCTGGACTATTTACAAGTAGAACCGATACCTTCGCAGGAGGGTGGTGCTGTCCAGTTTCCTGCTCTGCAAATAATTTCCGGATTGCCGACTGTCAGGAACCCAGCATCACACTGATAGCGAATAGTTTCACCAGGCTCATATGTTTTCTTGTTTCTTCCTTCAATTTGGGCATTGTCTACTGTTGGGAATCTTCCACATGACATTTCTGAGAAGATAAACGCATTTCATACTTCGATAATGTGGTTCCCGGGTGTAGCCTTTCCAGCAAAAGCAAGCTTCACCGAGCCTTCCCTACCACTGCGATGGGCACCCATTGACAGCAGAAAAAGGTTGCCCATGGAGTATAAAAGGTAGCTTACAGAAAGTTAAGACATTACTCCAAATACACAAGGACTCCAGTAACTGAAAAAGATTTGCATCTGCCTCTAGACATGTATGTCATTCCTTGCTGTCAAGACCTTTTGATAAAGACTTCTATCCCTATTCACACAAAAGTCATTTCTATCACAGAAGCATCACAGCTATTCCGAGTCACTAACAGACTTTGTGAGAAACAGATCTTTAGATAATAAGCACTTGCTTATATGACTTATACGACAGAGACTATTCCTGAGCAAAGACTGCAACTATACCAAAGGAATATTCTCCTCTACCCCCAAACTGCCTTCAGTCTTGTAATTAATCAGAATTGCTCTGAAGCATCCACAAAGGATGATAAGATTGTACAGAAAAATCTGCGACTGTCTCTTACAATTCAGGCTCCAAAATAAAATAATTCGAAATTCACTGCTAAGTGCACTTCAAAAAGTAGCATTGCTTGATATTACCAGTGCATGTAGGAGAGGAAGTCCAGGTTCCCATAGAACAAGTTATCTCTGATTGTCCATCTAATATGAATCCAGAACGAGGAACATACTTAAATTTAGCACCAGACAGATAAGTTGTTTTCCCTTCTTTTTCCACTCTTAAACTTGGATTTTCCAGCCTGGGATCTTCAGCACATTCTATAGACTGTGGTGGCAAACATGGCCTTTCTTTAAATTCAAAAAACAAAGATGAACGGTAGTAAAAGGCAATTAATATTCCAAAGACATACACAGGTAAAAACTGAAAAAAAAAATCCAAACAAAATTTGAAGAAGAAATATTTAAGATACAGAATAACAACAGAGCTCCATTCCTCTCTCCTCCCTCTATACCTTTTCTCTTATTTATTTTTTTTTTGAGGGGGAGCCAGGTTTAGAGTCATTGTCACATGCAAAGAGACACAATAACAACCTTTTTAAGATGGACAGGGGAATTTTCAGGTCAGAATTTAGGCAGAGAATAGGGGAGACACTATCTTGTTGCAGAATCCAGAAAGTCAGTTTCTAGAATTGTAACCAAACTATTTTTATTTCCACCATTAGTCAAGTTGCACCAACAGACTGAGAGGTTCTCTGAAGACATGATGAAAATACTACAGGACAGAGCTTGCAAAGCATTATAACATACTTCTTCCTGACTACTACAGGGGACTGAATCCCTATTGAGCTGGCCCGAATCAGGACTCTCCCAATACTTTCTTCTCTTCCATCACAGCAGAGTGTGCAGATTTAAATTATTACATGTATTGCACATTTTTTGTTATCTGTACATTCAGCTTTGTCAATTGATACACCAAGTTGAAAATATATGTTTACAATGAATTCCACAAAACGAAAGATCTCATTAATGTCAAAATTGCTCTTGCTCAGCAAGAAGAGAAATCAGAGTTGGGAATATTATTTTGTTAAAATTTATTGTATGAATAGTTCAAACAATTTTACATTTCTGAAATGATTCTGGAAGCCCCAAATCTATGAAAGAGAAACCGTGTGACATCAAGGTTTTGCAGCTTAAACATATAGACAGGCGCAGCATCTGTCTATATCGGGCACTATCTGGCACCTCAGTTGGCCTGTACTTGTCTATCTACTTCTCACTTCTGGAAGTCTTTCCAACACCTCTGAATGAAATTTTGCCAACAAGACATTATCTGCATTGGTAATATTTTATCAGTTGCTTTACCGAAAGGATTCTCAGCATGCTTCAGTTCAGAATAAGTGGCCAGAGTTATGGGTTATTACTTATAGTCCTATAAGAGAGAAAGGCCAGAAGAAGGTGGGAAATCCAGAAAATGTCTAGGAAAGGATAAAGATATAGAACTAGATATAGATATAGGTAAAGATATAGAACTAGCAGTCTGCTACTGCTAGTACTAAATAATAAATAAAACTAGATTTTCACCAGGATACAATCAAAGACCCTCACTGTCTCCCTTCTGCAATACACTAAAGGAATAATCCAAAACATAGTTCCCGAGAGACTACCTGAAAGTTTTACACGCCATCTTCAATAGACAGGTCTGTCTAACTAAGAGGACTTCCTGCCTGACACTGGTGCTTTCCTTAGTAATTTACACGTTATTGCTTTTCTGCACTTATGTGCTCCTCACACTCTTAACTATAACTTTATCCTCCTGACAGTGCTGATTGCTAATTGATAGCAACATGAATTTGTTACAATATATAATTCAAAAAAAAGCACTACTGACCAATACAGCGTGGTGGTGATTGCCATTTACCATGTATACAGGTAATTTCTTTCACACCATCAAGCTGGTAATTCTTCAGACATGAAAACGTTACTTTACTCCCATTTTTGTAATTTCTTTCAACCGGCATCTGTTGAGCACCAGGCAACTGAGGTGGAGGTGGGCACAACTCCCCAGCTGAGGACACATATTCATTTGGTTATAGAATAACCAGCACAAACTATAACATTAAATACAGTGGCATTCTGTAATTTTTTAGCAACCATCTCAAGCTTTAATTAATATCACTATCATTTTGTATTGCCTCAAAAACAACTGAGCTGTCTCTTCAGTCATTGTAAACCCCATGGGAAACACTTTATTACACAACTCTAACTTGGTTAAGCGTACATACATATATATATGCATATGCATACATATAAATATATATATACACCTCTCTATAGGGGTGTGTGTGTATATACCCACGTGTATGTGTGTGTATGCGCACATACATATATCCACACATGTCTACATACATATATATATTTGTCTCAAATGTGCGCACACACACATTTATAAAAGCATATAAGCATTTCAAACTGGTGGTACAGTGATGCTACGAAGCTTTACTAATTTGCATTAAGCATTCCTACAGAAAAAGAAGAAATTATATGCAAAACTAAAAACTTACCAGAGCATTCAATCTCAGGTGACCACTTTCCAAATATACAAGTGGCTTTTTTAATTTTGCTGCCATTCGGTTTGCATCTATACGATATAACTTTGTGGACTTCAGTCTCCTTATTTGGCCAGGGAACATCTTCGGTATTCAGTATCTCAATATCCAATGGATGTGCACATTTCTGAGATGGATCTAAATATAATCCGACATAAACAATCAATAAAAAAAATGGATTTAGTGAGGCTACTATGTAAGTATGAATTTCCTGATGAAGAGGCCATCAATATCATAATGTACATCTACGTGAAATGGTTTTAATTACTGTGGCCTGAAATAATTCCAAAGATTCCTAGATGATGAACAGAATGATTTGATCTAAAGCAGAGAGTGTTCCCACTCACACAGCAATCATTTTAGCTGACAGGATCCCTTTTGCACAGTAATAGAAAAACGAAGCTGTCTTCTCCTAAGTCAGGACCGGGTCTTGTGCCATGGGCTTGTGCTTCTGACACTCATAACACAAACTACTTGTGAAAGCTGAGCAAACTGCCTCAATGTAACTATAAATAAAGAAACAAGGTAGTGAAATCACTAATGAACAGAAAAGCACTTCTGAAAGAGGGGAAATGAAGAGGAGGGCACATCATCTATTGCATTCTGTTAAAAATAAGGAAGTGCTGGAGTAATTTATCCTAGCCGAGACTCCTTCCTGAATAACATGGTCTATTGACCCTTGACCCTAATACAAATTGTTATTATTTATTTCACTAGAAGGTTTGTTTTGCATTAAAAAAAAAAAAAACAGTAATTTATATACTGTGAATCTAAATGGGATGATTTGAAAAAGGAGTGAAAACTACACATCAGAAATGAAAAGGTTTGATGCATATTGAGATAGCACCAGAACATGGGGCTAGTCTAGCACATTGTGGCTATGACCATGGTTTTTAAGTCCCCTTATGACTTAAAAAGAAACAAAGTGGTATTTGAAGACATCAAATTACAATGAATTAACAAAACAGGCATGCTATTTTATTGCTTGCACATCCCAACTTATCCAAAGGGTCCTTATTGGTCAGCAATGGACTTTTGCCCATTTGCAAGTCCCTGGCACATCAAAGATTTAACTCCCTATTTGATCTTACCCAATTTAAAAGGGTCCCCTTCCTTCTACAAAAGCACTCAAAGTTTTCAGTAGGTGTCAAGTCTTTCCAGGATCATGGACACAATCATACTTAAAAGAGGGTCATTCAGAAAATCAGTTGAGTGCAATATGACAGTGTCCATGGATACATATTGATTAGTGAATTCCTTTCAACTTTGAATGCATTACACCCATCTCTGAAATTTTACAGAAACGCTATGGAAATAGATTACCTCCACAAAAAGGTAAAGGTTTCCATTCTCCATTAAGACATTTTATTTTCTTCTGACCATAACTTTCTGTGCGTCGTTTACACCTATAAGTTACTTCAGCACCATGAGAAAACTGGTCTCCATTTTGCCATGTGCGAATCACATTGGGACCAGAGGGCGGTGATCCACATGGTATTTTATTTTCTGTTGGAAAAAAAAAAAAGTATTCCACAATCATATTGGTGCCATAAATGAATACCTGACAGAACTTAAGAAAAATATATATGTAATTTGGTTAGGCCTGTCAGTGTTGCTGTGGTCATGATGGCAAGGGGTAGCACTGGATGTAGGAGGGCAGTAGTTCACTTGAGGGAAGAGAAAGGCATGTAAGGGCGAAGAGAACATATAAGCTGCTCTCTGTAGGGGACGGAGAAGACACATGATAAACCAAAACATTGAATTTGAGCAACTTTCCACTCAAATTTGGGACACTCTTGTTTTAAACAGGCATCCAGAAACTAAGTTATGTGCATCCATTAAAGTATTAAAAAGATGCCAGCAGTGAAATTTGCAGAAAGACAGGGCAAATCACTCTGGAAGAAAAACAATATGTATTGATTCTGCTGTTTGATCACCTTGCTCCATAGGAACACGCCCAATTATTTTCTGTATTTCATTTTATAGTATGTCAGATTTTCATTGTATACTGTTTCGATCTAATGCGAAATGCAGATTTCTTATGAATAACACAGTTACCAATGCAAGAGGGAGGAGATGACCATTGTCCATCCACACATTCGATTTCCTTTGATCCAGACATTTTAAAGTTGTCACTGCATTCGTATTCAGTTACGTCCCCGTGACGATACTGTTCCTCCAAGTCACCAATAATACTTCCATTGACAACCTCAGGTGGAGGTGAACAGCCTTTGGGCTCCACTGAAAAAAAAGAGATCTGATCTGTGCTCTGAAGTTAGTACTTTCAGTGCAATTATATGTAAACTGCAGCAACACCATCAACAAACTCTGAACTTGCTGTTTAACATTATAAAAATGGTTGAACAGGTCTTTCATTTATGCCTCTGAAAATCCAGATACCTGCTCTGCTGCAGATCAGAGAGACAAGTGACCCTTTCTCATTTTACTCTCTTATTCACATGTAGTACTTCCTGCTACGTCCAAAAAGTGGCACGTGAAATCAGCTCAGTTTTAAGAGAAGTGTATTACACACGTGGCAATGCTTGTAATACAGGATTCCTCAAAAGTGAAAATTCTGCTAATATTGACGTAACGTGTGCAAATCATCCAGCAAGGGATATGTACTGGATATTAGAAAATTCACTTTTGACAGAGTGAACAGAACTCCTCGTGAGAAAGGCCCAAGTATATGAAAGGCACTTGCTTTTAGAAGCAAAGAAGATAAGCAAAGAAACCCTCAAAAGGTGATAAAACAGAATGATATGGCTGACAAAGTGGGAAGGGAGATGAGAAATATCAGATATCTTCATTCCCTCAAATTCTTCATGAAGGTCTACAGTATCAGCAAAATAAATTGCTTTCAGATGCCCCAAAGCGGTGCTCTGTCTTAAAAAGGGTGAGCAGAATATGGGCAGATGTCTTCCTCTCTTCAAAGGAATGTTCATTCTATAGGATGAAATTGAGGCACTTCATAAGAAAACCCTTCATTGACTTTGGCTGGAGTTCAGCTCTATGCCATCTCCAAAACACCTTTCCTCTTAAACACTTTGTTGTTAGAAAAAGGAACATAGTGTAAAACATTTCAATTGTGTCAATCCTAGGCAATGGCAGAAATTCAGAAGAGAGTAAGATAAGTCACTACTAGCTGCCAGATTAGTCAGTGTCTATTCTGTTTGTAATAAAGTTTTATGTATCACAGTGAATGGTCTGAGTAAAATTTTGTACAAGACACTTATCAGTCATCACAGAGCTCCAGCTGGGATAACTAAAGCTTACATCATAAAATCAAAAGGAAAATATCTTCGGGCTGACTACCAGAAAAAATGTTCAATATTTTGATACATGGAGAAGTGAACAGTGAAAGTTCAGATATTCAGAATCTGTCACAGGAAACAGCAAAATACTACGAATGGAGCAACAGAGAGGTGGTTGGGGTAACTGTTCTTGGGAGTGGGACTGATATAGAGAAGCTGTCCACAGGAGTGCTGAGGACCCAGTGCGTTTAACGCGTTTCCTAATAAAATAAAGAGAAGAATTACCTTTACATACTGGTGGTGATGGAAACCATCCAAAGTAATAGCACTGAGCAGAGAAAGGTCCCACTCTGACGTGATCTGCTTCACAAACAAATTCCACAACAGCTCCATTCAGATATACACCTGCCTTGGGGGAAACGTCTCCATTGGGCAGTATCGGCATTTCACATTTTATTGCTATGAAGAAAGAAAAAAGACTTTAACATATAGCATAGGGAATACTACTGACTACAACAAAGCCAAAGAAAGTCTCAAAGCAAGAGAAGCCTCACAAAGTGTATGTTGCACACTAGCAAACACACAGAAAGCTTTACCAAGACATTGTGGCTCTGGAATCCATTCACCATCTGTGTTACATCTTGCGGTACCAGCTGTCATATTAATTGCAGTTTGATATCCATCTGCACATGTGTACTCAAGCGTATCTCCAGGAAGAAACACATGTCTATTTCTGGGGTAATTCACATTCTCATAAAGAGGTATTTTACATGACCCTGTAGAATTGAAATAAGTTAGCATATTTTGTCAACCAGAAGCATTGCCCTTTGAATCCAACATTTCAATGTGCATAGACTGATCATTATTATGAATCACTGTATCACAACCCTGGAAAATTAAGTCTCTTCTTTTGCTATCCCACACCTCTGTCCAGGAAAGGAAGAGACCTTGAAGAAGAGAAAGGGAACATCTACCTTGCTGCTTTTCACAGGTGTCCTTTGAGAACACAGGGTCTATGCTTTTATTTTTATTGACAATTTCTTTCCAAATAATGGATCATATGTTGTTTACAACTTTGGTCACCTTTAAACGGGGAAGCTCTTGATCTTATCCCTAGGTCATTTCTTTCACAACCTGTTCTCGCTTGTGTGAAAGGTGCTGAACTTCTAGGTGACAAGAAGGCAAAGCTGGAGGAAAATTGGGCAAATGCATCATAGAGGAGATAAGAATACCTGGGCAGACGGGCAGTGAGGATCTACTTACTTAACACAAGAGACAGCCCCAAAAGTGGGCTTACCTAGAAGATGATGGACATCTTCCCTGTTTACCCAAATCCCATTTTCTTTCCTCCATTTATTTCTTTAGCCCTCAGAAAGACCAGTCTCCAGCTCAGCAGCTCAGTCCTCTACCTGAATTTCCCTCTATGCAGCAGAGGGAGAAACTGCTGATCCAGAGGGCAAAACCCAGAGTACATGAGGCATCTTGTGTGTGGCAGTGGCAATGCAGAGAGCTCTGGAGCCTTTATGCTACTCACTGAGGCACTTGGGAGGAGGTGTCCAGCCATTCTCCTGACACATGGTCAGTCCTGTTTCTTGTCTTTCTGCAGTCACGTAGTTATCAAGACACCTATAGGCTGCCTTCTCCTGTAAACGAAATGTTGCCTTTCTCACGGTGAAATAACCATTGTCAAACTCCAAATGCCGGCACGTGTCTAAAGCAAAAAGACAGAATTTCTCCAGGTAAACACTGCTAAACCATATGCTTACAACACACCTATGAAGGAGTACAAATAGAAACAGGGGAAGGGTTAAGAGCATTTTTAAGAGCACACAAATTTCTGCCTCTGCACTGAGCTCTCTCCCTGAGGGAGAAGTGAAGAGTTCCCTTAACAACCAGTACTCTACAAACAGCGCCTGACAGGACCAAGGTTTGATCTGTAGCATCTCTTACGCTTCCAGGACACATCTGGATTCTCCTGGCAATGGCATGTGGGCTAGGCCTGCACTATGCTGTGCTCGCATGGAGACCTAAGTGCTGGAGGGCCTTGTGTCCATGTGGCAAGTGCGGTCACCACGGCATTCAGATACGGCCTCAGTTCTTCCACGCAGAAACCCTCCAGAATAATGCAGTGGGGCGCTGCAGCACATCCGGCCGGACTGAGCAGATGTGTAGGAAGGGAGCCCTTGTTGCGCACTAAATCACTAGTGTCCGTGCACTCAGTGTTGCACGTCACTTTATGTCATTTGGGGTGCATCGTTTGAGCCAATGCAACAGGATGGAAATGAGCCACTCTGGTCTGATATTGCCATCTTGCACTCTGGCAGAAAATTTCTGCACTAGGTTCCTTACTACTAAGCCATTTTTAGTGGAGTGTCTTCCTTTCACAGAATTAATATTATACCAATTAGTAATTTGTGCATTAAAGAGTCAGATAAGTAAAGACAAAGACACTTAACAGTTAAGACTTGAGGAAGAGGAGGAGGTGTATTTGCACGTTGGTGTAAAGATACTTTTGTGCAGTGACTGCAGGATTTTAAATATCACATGTGATTTTGAATTGGCATTCACAGCAGGGATGCCCGCTATGGCATAACACAGAAACGATAAAGTTTTATTTTGCTTCCCCATGACTCTATCAAATGCTCTCTGACAGTCCAAATCGTTCTCTGACCAGTGTCTCTCAGGCTAGAATAGTTCTCTCTTCACAAAATAAAATAAAATTACAGTGAATGTTGCTCAGCTCCTCTGTCTCTAGTAAATTATCAAGTAAAGTATTTAGATCTGTAAGAAGTTCTAGCAACTCCAAGCTTGGAGGAAGTGCAGTACAAAACTTGTAAACAGAGTTAGGAGCAGCAACCTTCCTATTACCTCCAGAATGAAACCCCTGGAAATGAAGCAAGAGAAACAGGGATGAGGTGGTAGAGCTAGAGGCTGAAATTAAAAGGAAAAGATGGGCTGCAGAAAGAGAATGATTACTGTTTACTATGTACTTATACTTCCTACTTACTATATATTTACATACTTAAATACTACATATTTACATACATACATGTACATGTAAATATGTACATACTACATATTTACTGCTGCACTACTGGCCTGTTCAGGGTGTCACTAGTGGAGACAAAGAGGACACCACTCCCATCCCAGAGTCCACACTCTGGAGATGAGAATAAGTCATAGGAGAGTATTTGTTACAGAACTGCATGCTGCAAGCTCCTACAGCCGCTGCCCTCAAAAGCACCTGGCAAGTCAGCTGTGAGAATCACAGGACTGCATTTGAGTGCCACAGCACCTGGAAGTAGTCTTATCTTAAGCACTGGTCAGCAGTTAATGTGGTTCATAGAATCATAGAATGCCTAAGGTTGGAAGGGACCTCTAGAGGTCATCTAGTCCAACCCCCCTGCACATGCAG
>JAWLRI010000779.1:1344350-1366615 GCA_034781795.1 Crypturellus tataupa
ACACTAATTAGATCCCCTCTCAGCCTTCTCTTCTCCAGGCTGAACAGACCCAGCTCCCTCAGTCTCTCCTCATAGGGTTGATGCGATGTGGATTGATTGCTTTTAGCTGCAGCCTTGACAAGACAGAAGGGCTACTCACTCTTGCGGATACATCTTGGAGGAGGTGACCAGTCATTCTTTGTGCATGTAACTTCACCATGTTGATTTTCTGGGGCATAATCAGCACTGCAGGAATATTTTGCTCTTTCGTTTTCTTTATAAACATACTTCTGTCTAGATAGGAAAGCACCATTTTCCAGCTGTGTCACACGACATATTTCTAAAGAGAAAAGGTAAGCATGTTTAACCACCATCATTCACACAGTTAAGATAGAGGAAAATTAATCCCTAGGAAAGTAGTTACTGAAGAAAGGGTCCTCCTGACACCTTTCTGCATCATTCCGCCCTCCCCAAAGACGTTCAACCCAAATGGTCTTTTGTTCTTGTTCTCTTTCATCATCCTGAGATAAACGAATACAGGAACAGGAGTGCAAGGGACTGCACAAACTGCCAACAAGCAGTTCAGTACGTCGTGTTCAGTTCACATTTCTCTCCTATTGCATCAGCAGGTACAACAAGCAAAGCTGCATATTTCTAGAGCAGGACCCACCAAGCACATAATCTCTGTTGGCTATTACACATGCACGCAGGAGACAACCATGCACTGCTATGTATGTAGTTCTGCCTTAATGATTTCTAGAGGGAATATCACAAGTACTGAAGCAGGCAACTCTCAGTGTACACTAACCAACAGTCATGAGTTTTCACACATCTTTGCCAGACTGGGAAATGATACTTCTGACAAGAGAGGGAAAAAGAAGACTGTACTCCATCAGATCAGCTTTTGCTGCGTTGCCCTTCACAATTATATGAGAATTAAACATACAGCGGAAATGTACTTACTGTGGCAGTCTGGCTCTGGCCACCAGCCCAAGGTAGAACATCTAATTCGGACCCAGGTTCTTCCATTTGGGGTTGAGTAACCATCATGGCAGTGGTAGTCAACTTGCTGCCCAATCCCCATGGGAAAATATATGTGTGCGTTTAGCCGCAGGGCTTCGCTTATTTCACCATTTTCTATAACTGGGTAGTCACACGGTTTTGCTTGAAATAGAATGCAACAACATCAATGCTTGCCCTGAAAAAGGGCACAGCACACACCATTCTGAATAGTCACTCAGATTTCACTGTGTTATGGGAGCGTTTCCTCAGACTGGCAGAGGCCAGGTCCATTCCCCTTGGCAGGCCCCAGAGGCAGGGCAGGAGCCATCTCTGTGGTTTTGGTGTCTCTGTCAATTTGTTTGTCCCTGCTGCTTGACTCGGTTTCCACTGCAGCCAACCAAAACCCAGTCAATGCTCTTAGTAGACTCCAAAGGCTGATTCATGAGACCACGTCCCGTACGAAAAGAAATGCTTACAAGTCTCGCTTTTAGAGTGCCATGACTCAGTTGTGAGTCAGTGACCTTGATATGAGCTCAGACAACCACCTCCGGTCTGGACACTGCACTGTGGACTGCTAAATTTAAGGAGAGGACTCCAGTCACAACCTTCTTTTGGAGCTTTTGGGTCCCCATACCAAAAGCATTTTCTAGCTCTTTTTCTGCTTCTTGAGATTTTAAAACTGTAGTGATAATTTTTCCAACTTCCTTGAGAGAACTGACCAATTTAAGGGAAAAGCCAGAGGCAGGAGGGAGCAACTCCCAGGGTTTTTCACTCACAGTTTTCCCAGAGCAGCCCACTTGGCAGTGACAGGAAGGTTGCACTGATGTGCCCTCAGCGAGAGCCCATATCCTGAGGGAAGGGGATGTGCAAGAGGGATGACCCATTGAACAAACAGGCACTAATGAGTGACGTGGCCTCAGGAAGGTACTGGAATGGCAGCACCCCCATGTACACAGAGGAAAGAGGAACCTGCTCCAAATGCCCTCCTCCTCAGATCCACTCAGATCCAGCTCAGATCCACTTATCAAAAGATCCATTTACCTGACTGGCAATCAAGAAGATCTTAATTCGGCATCTGACAGATTATAGGGAGTGGCATAGACCTGTGATTATTTATAATAAGGCAAAACACAAGTGACAGCAAAAAGCCAGTATCACTTTGGTTTTACCCCTCACACTAGTTCCTTAGTTGGACAGAGGTAACACCACAAGTGTTCCTGTTCGAGCGTTGACTACAGCAACTTTTAACATATAATCTCACAAATGCTCTAGTAGATAATATATGTTTTTCTATATGTGATGTAGATAAAAAAAAAAAAAAAAAAAATACCCTTGCTTTTACAGCTGCTTTTTCCAAAACCATCCAACTAAGCTTTATAACACCAAGAAACTCAAGGAATAATCATCTCCTAATTCCTCTGCTAAAGAATTTTCCCTTTGGTCAATTCCTACTATGATATTTTGAGAACAACAATTCTGCATGTTTTGTCTTCACTCATGAAAGTTACTTACTAACACATTCTGGAGAAGGCGCCCAGCCAGTCTTGGTGCATTGTGCTGTGTTTTGGCCGGTGACCACTTTAAAATGATACCCAGAATTGCACTGTATGGTGATCTCATCTCCTTCTCTGTATACGCCTTCTTGAGGCCTAAAGTTTCCATTGGGAATTCTTGGAGGAGGGCATAGAATTTCTAAATAAAAAGAGAAAAGAAAGATGTTTGTCTGAAGAATATCTATACAACTATTTCTGTTGTAGTTCACACTATACTGACACCTTTACACTATACGAACAGCAACTGCATAATAATACCAAAGAGACTTGTTAGGCGAAAGAAAAGGTTACAACTCCTTTCCACTCATGGAAATACACTTGTCTAAGAATGGCCTGTCTCAGTGTCAGAGGGGAGAGCGACAGATTTTACTGAGCAGATTAAAACTTAATTGCAAAGGGGATGGTTGCAGTAAAGGTGATCGAGGGGAATGGACTAGTCTGTCCCAGTAGGTCATGCTGCAGCTGGAACCCCAAATGCCTTATGCTGAGTTCGCACCCAGCTCTCTAGGGCAGGCGTACGGACAACACACCAAAGGAGACTAGGTTCATTGGGAGGTCCTAAGCGCAGACACAGCTATGCTTAATGACAACCTCATTATGCAAAGGCTGTTTGAGCAGGATCACGGTGATGCACTGCCACTAGAAATATATCATCTGAAAAGCTGAGAAAGAAGAATGTTATTTGGAAAGCTCATGACAAGCTTTATTGCTTGGAGAAGCCAGAAAAACATTTTCTTTAAAGACTGGAGGTTCTTTTGCTTTTATCATCTACTTCCAATTCAGAAAGCCACAGCAACACACTGGCTGGACCACCAGCTTGGTCCCTACATGGGTGGTCTTCCTGTTGAGTGAAGGTGGGCGACTTAGTGGTGTGCGTGCACTGCTGGCTCATGTATGGTTAAGTGACCATAAATGACTTCTCTCAAAATGAAATCTAACTACTTCAGCTAGAACACAGTGTGCCCAGTTCTGTTTGTGAAATTTGGAGTTCTAGTTACAATCTTTAAGGTCTGTGGCCGAATGAAATGAAAGTGAAATCTGTGACTGCTGTGGCTCTGGAATTACAACCCTGATGATATTGAAGAAGCTGCTCTCCTTACCCTAGGAAGGCCTGGGGAAAGCCTAGGTAAGATGAGGACAGCCTGGACAAGTTGCCATGGGCAGTGACAGCTTTCACACAGACCACATTGCTTTGGTCAGCACGATAGGCATGTTGTATTCTTTGGTGTATAACACCTCAGAGCTACTTGTCTGGAAATTTCCAGAAAAAATATGCTGGTCAGCGAGCAGGTGTTGTGTCTGCCAACTCTATGGAAAGGCTCAACAGGACACTGAAGCAAAACACAGAAGACTGTTGAGCAGGTTGAGCAAACTTCTTGAATGTTCTTACTGCGTGAGATAGTGAGTGACATCTAACTGATGTCAGATACTAATATGGTCTTCAGGTATTTTATATATTTGAAGTCCTGGAGGTGCATTAAGTTAGTAAGGCACTAGGACTATTTACTTCCCCCAACCCTCTTTATCAAATACTATTTCTTTTTTCCAGCTTTTCCAGTTTTCCACCTGGATAAAGCACAGCCATTAATCTTCACCAGTTACGCTCAGGCAAACACAATGACTTGGGTTTTGTGTATAAAGATATCGAATATTGATGTGAACACACTTGGACTTATACCAACTCAAGAAGTTGGTATTCCCATGTTAATTTCATCATGTCACTACAAATTTCTGATTCTTTCTGCATGCTGATTTTTGTCTATTTTTTTTATTTTCCTGCATGCTTTTATGTTCTTTTCTGTGTCTAGTATTTCCGTGCCTTAACTAAAACACTTTTATTGTCCTCTATTGAAGGTAAGGAGGTTCAGCTTTAGCTTTCTTATGTCAAAACTATTTTTTTCTCTAATTCATTAATAGCTTTTCTCTATTTTCTTCACCAATTCAGAACCTTAAAACAAACAAACAAACAGCTACTCATGCTGAATGATACATTTTAGCATCAATCTCATTTATACAGGATATAACAGCAATTGTATCTTCCTAAACCTATCAAACTGCTCACTGCTGAAGTAACTGAAGAGTGAATTGCCTACCTTTGCCATGGCTCTACAAGGAGAGCTCATATTCAGTTCTTTCACCTCTTTAATGCTCAGTGCTACAATGAGTAGAATCCTTCATGGAGTACTACTCAGATGTGTATGGAATTTTTTTTTTAAGGAATAAACTCAATCTGGCATTGAAAATACTGCTTCTAAAGACAACAGAGTATGAAAGATGACTTTAGCAAAGACTAACCAGTGCAATAGGGGGTTGGAGTCCATCCAAATTCAGTACATTCTGCTTCTGCTCTATCACCATATCTGTATCCTTTATTACAGGAATACCGCAGTCGTTCAGACTTTTTGTAAGATGCCTTTGGAGATTCTATATATCCATGCTGAATTTCAGGCCTATCACAGGTAGTTTCTGAAGTTGACAAAGACAAAATTCGTAATTTTTTGCATAGTCACATTCACTGAGAACAAATGCCTATTTTTATATATATATAAATTATAATCTACATTTTATATACAAATATTTATATATTATGCATATATTTTATCCGTATATATATATATTTATATATAAAAATATATATTTCATCTAATTATCATAGAAATTGTGTTACGTCAACAAAAACATTTGCATTTGGGAACTGTTAGGAACCCTTCCAAGAAGTCTTCCATGACCTGTTTGTGGGTGCTGGGGGAAACAATGTATTGAACCGCATAATAACAGTAGCAAATGAGCTTATAAAACAAATACCAGGGCTTTGAATCATCTGCAGAAGTCCCTTCCAACCCCAATTACAATAGGAATTGTTAATTTTATCTTATCCACACATACTCGTTTGATCATGGAAAATCTCATTGTGATTTCTTTAAAAGTTATATACTTTAAGAATATGAATCATACTTGTTTTTTAAACTAGCTACATATACATTCAAAACTGTTTATCATTACTTTGATTAAATCAACAGTGAAATGATTGAATTTTATACAGACACACCTAAACCTGTTTCAATTAAACTGACTGCAGGCTGGTAACCATACAGCTTTTAATGAAATTAGGAAAGTAGTAGATGGTCCATTACAACTAATGTTCTTTCAATCTTCTTGCTTATCCATATATGCAATAGAGATTGTTTACAAACTGTGCTTAATTTCTGCAGAATAAAGTCAAAGCCTTGCAGTGTCCTGTACAGCAACCATTCTCTAGAAATGTGTGAGCATAAACTTTTTAAATCACAGAAACACAGTAATAGTTTTCTTTTTACCTTGGCACTGAGGTACATCGCTACTCCATTTTCCATTTGAGGAACAGTGCACTTCTTTAGATCCAACAAGCTTATAATTTTCATTACATTCAAACTTTACAACCTGGCCAAAGGAAAATTCTTGGTCTAACTCAAACACACCGGTCATAATTATTTGTCCATTTGCTGGTGCTTGTACTGGTAAACACTTTGCCACTGGAAAGCAAACAAACCATCTCAGGCATTTTTAGGTCTATTCTGTTAAGTGAATTGACGCACGCAAAAGTTAAAACACAGGAAAAAAAAAAATCACTGTAATTCAGTGATTCATTTCAATATTTATTATATATTCAGATCCAATAATAAAAACATCCTAAACAGATAAATTGAAATGCAAGATTGCTAGGAAGCTGGATCTCATTATCCTGCTTTCTGCCCTTGCAGATTAAAGGCAGAGCATCCACAGAACCAGATGACTCCTGAGGTCCCTCCCAGCCTGACTTATCCTGTGATGCTATGAACTCTATGGATGGCAGGTAGAACTTAGAACTTTACTGACACGCATAAAACCGTAGCAAAATAGGTTCATTTGCCTCAGAGTTAGGCCAGACTAAATCTTCTATAGACTAAGGTCTTCTAAAATCCTCTATAGGTCTGGAAAAGGGCTGAGCCTTAGTCCTGACTAGAAAAAAAAAAAAAAAGAATTACTAGCAAAAAACCTAGTTAGAGATAGTAGAGCAATTGCATTACTAAAGTAAATGAACATAACGTATGTCAGACCTGGATTTAGACCTCTTGTATCTCATAATAGTGTAACTGCAGAAAAAGGAAGAATTAATATATGCCACCAGATATTTCTTGTTAAGTGGGAAGTAACTGAGATCACAGAGCTTTTTTAAATGTACATGTTGATATCACTGGTGTTTTGTCTGCCACAGCTCATGCTTTGCTCTGAAGACACTCTCCAACTTATGTGCCATCTAGCTTTCCTATGAACTCATATTCTGTCATCTAGGCTCCCTACAATTACATTACAGAGAACATGTTCTAAACAAAACTCTTCCACTGTGAAGGATAAATCTTATGAGGACTTGGAAATTGCAACATCTTGGTGTAACAACAGTGTTGGCAATCTGTGTTCTATATTATGCAGCGAGATATCTGTATGCCTGAAACTGATGGCACCCAAAATCCAGTAAACTGGAAGGGGAATATCTGAGAAGAGTTATTAGGAAGCATTACAACATAGGTGCCTAGCTCCAGACAAGAGAAAGATATCTACTTTTATTAACTATTCTTAACTTAGAGACCCTTTCCTAAAATAAGGTGCTCATACGCAGAGAAAAAATTCAAATCTACACATATATGCTAAAATAGACAAACGGTTAAAAATGACCTCTAGGAATGAGGGAAGCCTCCTCTTATAACCACGCAGGTCTGAAACTGGTAAAAAGGTTCCCAGATTCAGAGCAATATCCCAGCCGCTCTGCCTTGGGAACTGGGTCTCTTTCACTCTTTCTTTCTCACTGGAATTGTTGCACTGTATGCTAATAGAAAGAGGAACCTTGAATGAAAGCTAGTGGCTAAAATATTCACAAGGACAAAGGGGAAGTGTGTGCTATAAACATACACACACATTCACGTACGTATTAGATGTCTTTTGTAAGAATGCTTTGCTTTGCTTTAAAAGGTCTGCTCTGCCAGGCCCCCAGGTGAAACAGAGCTGTAAAGCAGTATGGGAGGTGACATGACTCAATTTTGTGAGGCACTTTTGATAAAATCTTGATTAAAATGGCAATTGAGCAGGCATTTTAAGAGTTTCACTGCTACATAACATGGATTTAGATAGTTGTATGTCTATATGAATTCATACTTCTTAATCTGAGTGGTTATTTATATCACAAGCAGTCATGGTGGCTTGTAGTGACTGACTCATAGTAGTGAGATCACAAATTAGTTCTAGACAGCATTTGACAGATAAAAAGACAGATTGATAAAGAATTAAACGTCAAACCTCATTTACCTTCACAGTGAGGGACATTGTTGCTCCATCCATCTGCCTGACACTCACGGTAATTTTTTAGGCTGAGCATCTGGTATCTTACCAAACAAAAAGCATACAGTTCTAAAATACAGCCTCATTATGTGATAGAAATAGCAGTGCTGCTGTTATTGAAGCGAATGAAGTAGTTTTCATATGCTCTAGCATTGGCTAAACCAGAATACAGAAAAAAAACCCCAAAACATTTTCTCCCTATGTCTACTCTATTTTGGTTTTTTTTTTGTACTTTCATATGGTAAAAATAAGAAAAAAAGCAGAAAGTAGAAAGGAATCAAAAATGCCTTTTTTTTAGTAAAGGAATTTTCAAACTGACTTATGTGCACTATATATTCAGTTACTCCAATAGCATCAGGCATGAGAAAGAGTTGTTTGTATTCTTCCTGCAATTGCCCCTTAAAATTGAACAATTGCCCCTTAAAATTGAACAATAACATGTAGCTATTTTACAGACAACAAATCTATTATTGACCCTTCCTTTAACACCTCATGCTATCACCCACATACTGAATATTTAAATAAATATTACCCCTCATCACATCTGTACTCAACTCGGGCACCAAATACAAACTCATTTCCATCGGTAAGTTCAAATGAACCAAACGGAATATCTCCAGGATGTCCACAGGGCTTAGCTGTTTAAGAAAACAAAACAAACGCACACACACAAAAAAACGGTATTACTTAATGTGTATATAAGGATGTGAAAAGATGAAAAGTAGCACATTTCTAGTAATCTGGAGACAATTCTTTTAAGACTGCTCTAAGCATTACCTCAATTAACTTCTTTTTTCTAAATCATGGTTTTCAAAAAAAAAAGAATATGATTTTTGTTGTTTTTAAGTAATAAATCAGGAGCTTTTATTCCTTTAAAAAGACAGATCTCATTTTAAATTTTATGACAATATAATGGCAGGATGTAACTTTGGCTTTTCACCTAAGTTTCCACATAATCTAGGTACAAAGGTTTCCTCTAAAGAAGCCACCCAACTACTGGAAATGGAACAGCCTTTGTCTGATGGGGACTGTGCCGAGTACAGAGGGAAGATCAAAGGCCACAGGAATCCTGTGCGCCTCAGTCCTTCTAGCTCCAAGTTCCCCACGTGACAGCTCTTTTTATCTGGCTCTAACTATTTGCACTGGCTCCCCAGAAGAATGGCAAAGATGATCACATCAGCTCTCTGAGGTGCCAACTGTTTACAAGGACTGTAGAATAAATTAATGTAAAAAAATATAAAAAATAAGTATTAGACCTCCTCCAAACAAATCCTTCATGGTCCCATCACACCAAATACTATATCCTGGAGCAAGTCAGCAGCCATAGTTTTTTTAAGGAAGAGATGAGTGGGGAGGCTCTAAACTCTTTTCGGTGTTACTCACAGGAAACAGCCTATGCAGGCTAAGCAGTTTTGCTATTTGGTGCAGCCTCAAATGGAAAGGGGATGAAACCACTTAACCTGTGGCAGAGCTTTTCCCTTCTCTTGCCAGTGTCAGCACCTGCTTGCTGCATGGCCTTAAATTTGTTAGCTAAAATTTACTACTAAAATGCAGCATCCAATTTTGTATGAATGAAGGATCTGTATGCACGAGTTATATAAAGACATGGAAAACCCAAAGTTATTTATTTAACTTGAAAAATGTAAGTTAAATAAGTTAAATTAATTAATATTATCTATTATAAGTTAAATGATATGAAATATATTAAATAAGTTAATCTTAAACATAAAGAATGCATAAAATTATGTAGCAAATAGTAACAACTTTATTAATTGATATTTATTCATTATTTATTTTAATCTTTGTTTGAATGAAACCTGGAACTTATATTACTTAACCAACACTTGTATATTATTCATTTTTTTTACAGTAGATATGTCGGAAAAATAAAAACTCGTATGTCTAAACTTGCTTTGTGCTTAAAATTGATTTATTACAGAATATAGGTGTCTTTTGACTAATGATACTAAAGCTCAATTTCTTCACTCATAAACTCTGTATGACGGTGAGAACATGCTATCCTAGAAATAACAATAGCAGCTCTCATCCTTATCATGACTTTTCCTTCATAGATTGCAAAAAAAGCAGGGGGAAAATGCTGTCCTTTTTATCTCCAAAAAACTTTCAAGAAATTAGATATTGCATAGAACTAGTTGAACTAACTAAAAGACAACATTGTCTCTTGGCTTACACTGAAAATCTGAGATATGCTTTATTCTGCTTAGACTGTAAATTTCATCCATGCAGCTTTTTTTTTTTTAACAACTCAGAAGCAAAACTCTAATAACTTCATAATTAGAAGTATAATAGACAGTAACATAATTAAAAAAAAAGCGCTGACCTTAAGTGGCCAGGAAATAACAACTATTTTTTAAAATGCCAAAAAAAGCTATTTTCAATCTGCAATTTATAGGTGATAAACATGACTACTTATTAATTTTTAATTAATTTAATAGCAAAAGAGTCTGTATCAACAGTTGAATAGGTTTTTCAATAGTGGTACCTTATCTTACTGGGAGTTAACTTCCCAGCCAATCTAATCCAGAAATAAAAATTTGGAGATGTACTTGCAGTGATCCTAGAACCAGAAATATCTTGGGTATCCTTAAAAAGATTTCTATTCTCAGAGCAAATATACAAATTAGGTTAATAGAACTGGTCTAGTGTATGACTTTCCCATGTAAAGGGGAAGGTAAGTCCTTGATCTGGAGAAAATAAACTTCTAAAAATATTTCTTTATGCGCACATGCCTTTTAGGATGGCAAGTTAAAGGATGCTGAAATAAGTAATTGTCAGGTAAAGATATAACTGTAATTTCACACTGACAGCCTTGGGAAGGAATGTGATAGGCCAGGTCAAATGTTCGCACATATTTTGCATAAATACTTACGTCTGCATTCTGCCCGCTGGAAGGGTTGTTCCCAAGCTCCATTAATGCACTCTACCAGAATCCGTCCAACTTTTATATACCCAGGCCGACACTTGTACGTCACTTGAGTGCCGTGGGAATAGGGAGGTTTGTCCAATGTTTCTATCGGTAGCTCTTTAACTCTCCTAGGAGGAGGTTCTTCGCAGGCTAAAAATTGAACAAGTAAAATGCTAGTGATTGAAGCACATGCTACATACTCCAAAATACTTTTAGCAATAGAAAAAAGTAACAAGAAATCCTGAGGACTGCTATGATCACATGCATTTATCTTTCCTACTTAACTGTAGAAAAAAAAAAATCACATTAGAGATTAGAGCCCAGTTCTAACCTCAGGCATCTCTTACTCTTCTGTTTGCAGAAGCACCTTCTTTTCAGTCCTTCCATCACCATGGAGAACTCTGTGCAGTCCAGAGACTTCCTT
This sequence comes from Crypturellus tataupa, assembly GCA_034781795.1. NCBI lineage: Eukaryota > Metazoa > Chordata > Aves > Tinamiformes > Tinamidae > Crypturellus > Crypturellus tataupa. Next base: position 1,355,587 of record JAWLRI010000779.1, read on the forward strand.
ACACTCTATCTTCTTTAACAGCCACAACTGTTTCTGACTGAAATTGAGTTCAGGCTCCACTTGACTGAGGTCTGACCGACCTCCCTTAGCCTTTATATTCCCTAAACTTTCTTTCCAGACAGATCACCCAGTTTTCCAAAGCTTACTTACTCCTGTCCACGGGACAATTTCTTATCATAAGATACTTGTCCCAAGCTCAATTAACTTTTGCTATTTTCAAAGCATGTTGCCTCAGTTTGACAGAGGAATTGTCTGATATTACTCTTTAGATCAATGTTATACAATTTCCTTCTCCAGAAGCTCCTTCCTGGATCTTCTTCCATTATATGTATACCCAGGGCCATATGGTTTATACAGAGTGAACTTGAATTCAATTCATTAAGAAGCTCCCAAAAAACCTGAGCATGGAAAAAACAGATCAAAAATACAGATACATTACTCTTTAAAGAGCTTGCACAAAAAGTGTTCTGTAGCTATGAAAATATAAGGAAATAAATGTTTCTAGGGAGAGCTAATACCTTTCTCTAAGATGGCTTCAGTATTGAGAAAAAGCAGGCAAGCTTTTGAGGACACTCCCATCCTGATGAGGAAGGGTGTGCCCATAGGTTCATCTTCTTTCCAAATACTTCAACTACTCCAAAAAAAAAAAGACATTACATTTATCCTACTGATTACATCCGAGTAAAAACTAGTGTTCTCTCTCCACTAGATGGTAGCACTATACTATCAAAAACAACAGCAGTGACTTCTGCTTTTATAAATTTCATTAAAAAAAGAATAAAAACAAAACATTGTAATACATTTTGCAAAATGAAGAAAATTCAATTTTCCAATTGGTTCCCTCTTGCAAATGTGTTAAAAATGGAAAACACTGTGTTTGGAGCCTGTTTAGATCCCACCGCTGCTGACCTGGTGTCGGCCTACGTGACGCCTGTATGGCGAGGGAAGCGTCACGGCATGAGTGCACTAGAGTTCTGACTAGGGGTAATTGTTCATTTTTTTCATTCATTTTTTCAGTACTTTTAGAAACAAACGTTCTAAGGAGTGGACTTCAAAACTATATTCCTTACATCATGTATTATCTCTATCCTTATCAAAATTTGGAGTAACATTTTTATATTAGAAAAGATGGTCTAAATGCATACCTTCAAATACCTTACCTTAGTGGTGAACTGGGATAACTGGAATTAATCTGCAAAAACTTCATATGCCATTTGATCTCAGTTAGGGGTTAATGATGCTTACTCAGCATCATTAAACAAACCAGTAGCAACTTCAACAAAACCGAACATAAACTATAAATTCTATAAATTCTAACTATAAAGTCTTTTTTCAGTCCCTGGGCAACAAATCTCATCTGAAACAGCTGACAGACTTCGCATATGAAACTCACACTAGGACTATGTGTATGGCTGATGGTAATAGTTGTCCCAGCTGAATCAAATAATATTACATTGACATTCCTTTGCAATATTTCTCATTTAAAACAGGTACTGTTACAAGAGAAGGCAAAGTTAAACAAACTTTCTTTTCAAATCCTAAAATTTTTCTGGACTTTTCAAAAAAAAGAAAAAAAAAGATGCTAGTAATAGTGCTTTGAAGTGATATATAAGTATATATGCAAAATGCAATACATTACATTAACCTCATGATTTATCAAATAAAATTCTCCTTCCTATCAGCTAATTTAAAAATAATAAGTATCTTTACAAAGGGCCCACTTCTACAGGAGTCTGGAGTAAAATATGAGTTTAATTATTGATTAATAAGGTTTTCCTAATCGTCTCATAAAATTAGAACACAACCCAAACTGAACGAAGACACTCTAGCTCAAAGATACACAACACACTTTCTCCAACCATCTGACAAAAAGCAAAGCTATTGAATTACTGAACATATAAATTAAACAATAAACACAGTATTATAAAAAAATAAACCAAGTGTATCAAGGAAGAGAACTTAAACACCGAAACAGAAAATATCAAGAGTGGCCAGAACTCGATATGTCTTTAACTGCAGAGAAAAGTGTATCTGTACACACTTATCTTATTTAAAGGATTAAAATAGCACCAAAAGTGTTGTCATTTGACAAACATTTTCTAAACACTTTCTCAGTCAATATAGTGGTCATTTCTCATTCTCACGTTATTCTAGATACAAGAAATACACATTTATTAAGTACTTGTTATTTTAGTTTACAAACTAGTTATAGGTGTTTTAGATGTTAAAATAATTAACAAACAAACCACAAACACCAAATGAGTTTATAAGCATAGTAGTCATTATAAAAACTTGCAAAATTATGCGGATAAATGGGATAAATAATACCTATGGTGCCTACCGTACTAAAGGTCCTACATACTGCTACAGCTCAATTATTGTTAAGAAAGTATCTGATAATCTGAATATTTCATTTAAAAATATTTTAATAACATTTTCCAAGTATAAAAAGGCAGATTTTTTTTCATATTAAAAACTTACCTCGTTGTGCAGCACAATATATCCAAAATAATAGCAGAACCACATAACCCAGAAGTGACATTCTAGTGACTCAGAAACGCAGAGAACACATTTATAAAAGCAGCTAACTGTTTTGATTACTCTGTGTTATACTCACTCCTGTTCTACTCAGTAACTGCTCCTGGGACTGACCTTGCAAAACATTTATACTTTGATTTCAGCAGTCACTTCCTCTAATCCTCTTGCAACACACAATTGTTTCTTTTTTTTTTTGCATAAACACATTATGCAAACTTTGTTAAATGAATAAATAAATAAGTGCCTGCTGATTTAAGCTGACACGGTTCCTTCCTCTGCCCAACGAGTTTTCACATCATACCTCTTTTTTTTTTTTTTTTAATGTTAATTCTTTCTATGCTTAGATAAACCTTTTCTTCTTCCAATCCAAAAGAAGTTCCTCAGAACTGCTTTGTGCTACCCTATGTTTTATGTGCTTGGTTAAAAAAAAATGGAATTAAAATTATTTGTGTATAAAAATGAACTTCTCTGCTATAGGAGTATCATTTAAGGTGTATGCTGGAAAACACAAAGTGATTCTGCAGATTGAACTCCTGCCCTGCGAGTCTGTGGCAACTGCCTCACACCCTCAATTCAGCCCTTTATTCAACTTTTAGGTGTCAAATTTCTGATATTGTAAGGCTTCAACCAGTCCCGGCTTCAAATATTTTGGAGTTACTAAACCACTTGGTGGTTTGAACCACAGTCAAATTAGCTTCAGCTAGAGCTGAAGCCAAACTGGATAGGAACTAAAAATCTACCAAGAATTTCCTGTTTCCTTTTTATGAGCACAATAAATGTTAAAACTAGTTAAGCTGTAAGTTAAAACTGTTAGAACTATTTAAGTTAAAAGATATCACCACGCAAGAACAGATATAAATGACCTATGAATGAATTTAAATAGAAATTAGAAGAATCACCTGAAAAGTGAGGCTCGGAGGCAATCTTTTTCTGAGCATACTGTAGACAAAAACAATCAATCATATAAATAAATAAATTTTCAACTTCAGTTGCAAAACAGACCAGATTCAATCCATTCCAGCCTTGTGTTGTTGACCTTAGGTTAGTGACAAGACTTACATTAACCAAATGGAAATAAAATCAGGAACTTAATCTTTCTTCCCCTACTCACATCCTCCACAGCCCATAAATTGATTCAAAACTGATTTTCTTTAAAGCATATCCATGCCATGGTCATCTCCAGCCTCTAAGGCAGTGGAACACATAGAAAATAGAGTGACCAAGAAGTGTTGGTGAGAATGGCAGGCCTCAGGACAAGGCTAAGGAGGCACTAGTCATGCAGTCAAAGCTGCGTCGTTTGCAAAGAACATGTGACAAGGCAGATGATTTCCACCTGTCAAAGCAGAAAGATTTTACTCATCCCCCTGCTTGGAAAATGGGTGCGATTACACTCAAACATTTTGTGGTCACAACCAGACTGTCATTACCAGATACTTGCTACAGGCTGCAGATTCCCATACTTACGCCCTGAAAGCATGGATGCTGCATGCGTGCTTGGGCTGCTCCTTATAACCTGCTACTGAGCAGTCTGCAAAGCAAGCATCACACAGGCCACGTACGGGCAGCTCAGGTGAGGTCCCTGCTGCCGCAGCCCCCATTGGCACCGTCTCGGCTGGCTGCAGGTTGCCTGGCAGGGAGATTATCCCTGAGGGGATCCAACAGCGTCAACCGAGACTGCTCTGCCTTTGGCTGCTGCTCAGTTCACACACCTCTCCCTTCTGTATAAGTCTTTATGCTCCTTTTGCACTTCCTTGCAAACTGAGATCTCATTTGTTTGCAAAGTCTCCCTCTAGGTCCCTGGTTACTGTTTAATCAAGTTGGTGGCTGTTGACCCCTTTAAGGTTATCAGCTGGGTGATGTCCTCCCTAGTCTAGAAGACCGTTTTGGGTGTTCGTACTCACACTCCCATCCTAACAGCTGTTGTTAGCCAGGTCTTTTCACCAAGGGTGGGCCACGTGCACACATCTCTGCACATGGAAGAGCAATATGGGGAATCCTTTGCATATTTCTTTAGCTTATTTCAGTGCAAAATAGCTAGCAGTATGTGTTCAGGCAGGGCTTTGCAGAAATGATGGTAAACATATGTCAGGTTCTGATAACAGGCAGAGGTTATCACCATTTCTTTTCTCCCCAGCTCTCTGTGCCCTGCTGCAGTGCTGTCATCCCTCCTGTTCCCTGTGCAGATTCACAGGATCTTTTCAGAGCATCACAGGCCAGGTGATGCTTGTGTTTCTGTGCTGTGACAGGTCAGCATATAAGAGATGAATCGGGTCATAATGTGCACCCAATTCCTAAAATAGCCTTAAAGGGATCGTGCTCACGCGCAGAGCATTGCTCACAGGACTACAGCAAACATGCCCTCACTCTGCCCTGGGAACACTGCCCATGCTCATCTTCCACTCCCATCAGGACTTCCTTAGCCACAATGTCAGTTGAACTGGGCAAAAAGACACACACATTTGTCTTGCTCTTTTTGATCCTTTTTGAGGAATTATCAAATCAGAAGATTCCTCTTATTTCTATTTTTGGCTCTAGCTTTATTGTTTTGCAGTGTTGTTAAAACTCTGCTCTTGCTTTGGGATATCTCAGTCTACCACTGCTCCTGAATCACGATCTACTTTCACTCCAGCAGAACAGGCTGCCTACTGAAGGGCCTGTTAAAAAAAGCAAGCATCAAGTGGAAAAATAGAAGGACTCCCAAGAGCGATTCTTTCCTCTGAAGTTTAAATAAACATTCTGCCTGCAGTGTTTGTAACCCGAACATTGCATCACTGTGCTACAGAAGGTGTGTCTGAAAGCAAAAGTAAGAGACAAGCAAAAATCAGCAAGCAGAATATACAATAAAAGAAGTAAATAGAATCGTTAAGTTTTTCAATTTTTATGAAAGGGGATATGTGAGAAAGACAAGATTGTTTAAAAATATATACTTCTTTTGGAACAAGCCCTTGGAGTGCTTTTTGAAAAGTTTCATTACATATTAGTAGTATCCCTCATGGCTGTGTAATCTTAAAGGGAGATTACAGCTCTTAGCAGCTATTCCTGTTACTCCAGTATAGAAATGCAACAAAGATGTCGTGAGCGTTTGTCTCTGTAGAAATGCAATATAGTTATTTGTGTTATGGTAGCACACAGACACTTCCCTTCATATGCTGTGCTGTAAAATTTGGAATGAAACAACAAAAAAAAATAGACCTTATATCAAAGAAGTCCCAAAAAGAAAAGAAAGAAAAAAAAAGTGATATGCTCACTTCAACCTGAACCATTTTCAGTTCTTTTTGAGAAAAGAATGAGAAAGAAATCTATAGACTGGCAGTGCAGCAGAACTTCTTTTGCAGCAAGGGAGAAACGTAAGAAAACGATGCCACTTACAACATGTGGGAACAGAGACTTGTTAGGGAAAGATGCAAGACTGAACAAAGCGCCTGCGAATGACACAGTAAGCATGGAAAAGTAAGGGCAGTGTTTGGAGGTGAAATGAAACTGAGTAGTAGAGATGTAAGTAATAAAGTGTTACAGTCACAACAATGGGGAAGGTAAACAACACTGCTCTTATTCAGATTGTCACCAAGACAAAATTATGATGCTAAGGAGAACTGTATGCTCAATTACATGATATAAATGTCCAAGAAATAGATATTGTGAATGCAAGGCGCTAAAAAAAAAATTCTCAAAAATATTGTGGGCCTTGTAAATAATACAAAGTGGATACTGTGTCCTTTGCTTCCCATTAATCTCAAGAAACACAAGTATTGGGAAAAAGTAAATCAGAAAGCTATAACCCATACTCAGAGATCATCTTGACTTCTTGCCACTCGGAGCTACATGTACCTGAATAAAGGTCCAAGCCAAAGCTCACATGCAGATGCTCAGTGTGCAGACACTCTGGCCTCGGCATTGTTTGTTACTAGTAATACACAGTGGTGACTAAATGCATAAATTAAGCTAGGGTAAAAAAATAATACATATATTTTAGAAGATCAGAAGTTCAGTCAGGAAACTTAAATATAAAAACATATTCTCTAGATAATCATTTCACATTGATGTAGTTTTTAGTCATATAACCCATATCATAGCAACACTTTGGTATGATAGTAGAGCTTCTTCTGTCACAGAGATCAGAAACCAAAGTCTAATCAGTAACATAGGTCAAAATATAGGCCCCCTCCTTGAAAAGGGATAAAAGGTCTAAACTTGAAAAGATTTGGAGCTAGAGATCCCAGTTTACACAGCTCCCTGTGGCAAGGCTGCAAATAGATATCTTTGATGCAGTGATAGGGTCCTCTCCTATTTTTTATTTATATGTGTATGTCTATACATACATATATATTATATTTATGTATTTAAAATTATATTACCACATCTACAATCATCACCATAGAAAGCAATAACAAAGTACAGAATGATAAATTAATAGCTATAGTCCTCTTCTGAATTTTTCACCTATTACTGCCTTTTTAAAATCACTAACAGATTTCTCAAGAATGCTGTTTTCTTACTGAATAATATATTTTCAGAGCCAAAATTATTTTCTGAGATACAGAATTCATCAGAAATACAATATTCATCAGAAAAAAAATCACTTCAAACTATACTTAAGCATATTTAACATATAAGCCATTATGCATTTTTTTTTTCCTATGGAAGACTTACACCTTTGCAAACTCTGTTGGAAGTGAAAGAGCAGAAGGAGTCAATAAAATACTATTTAAATCATCTACTATTCTAAACTCCAAATTACTCTGCGAAGTTGAATTCTCAGAGCCCTAAAAAGTTTACATTCAACTGGTAAAGTCGCAAGGCTGCCTCATGCAGGCTTTCAGATATTATCAGGACTCCAGTCCCCACTTCTAGTCTTAATCTAACATCCCCACACACTCAGGCAGGACTTTAGCACCTTGCTGAAATGTGAAAGCAGGGTCCCAAAAGTTCTCAGGAGTTCTATAAACAGCCAGATATTCCTAAAAATAAATAAATAAATAAAAAGGAATTTTAGTCATTAATTTTTCAGTCAGAATCAGGTTAACTGAATCCCATTTGGACAAAGTAAAGCTTCCTTGGAAGGACAGTAAGTGTAAGTTACTCAAATTATAAACCATCAGCACTTGATTAGATAATGCAGTTCTTAATCACTGCTCCATCTCTCCCACTATAAGGAGGATATTCAGAATCAGAGTTAACCGCCATGTAATACTTGGAACAAGTCACCCAGCCTGAACTAGTCAAGAAAAAATAATATTCATTGAAATGTATTTTGGACCCCCATATCAGGACTGCAGAAGCTTCTGCCTGCTCAGCCTCTAAGGTCAAAGCCATCTCCTGAGAGTACCTGCACCTGTGCTTTGGAATAACCGAGAGGGCACATGGTTCTTTAACACACAAACACGGCAGAAGGAACGCCTAGCTTGAACATAATGACCTCGTATAATAGCTTGTATATAATAGCATTTGTCTCCAAGTGGATGATTCAATGTCTCCTCAGCTTGAAAACGTTCAAAGCTACAGTTCCCAGGTGTCTTGGCAATCTTTAATTACTATATTGAATTTAGCTACCTAAAATCCAAGCTCTGTTCAATTTTATATACTTAAAGCTTTTTAAAGTGGCCATGGCTCATACTGTCAGACATGCAAAAACACAGTTAATTTTATAAATGTAAAGAGCTTATGTCATTTAAGAGAATAAAATTAAGTTTCTGTATAAAAGGCATCACTATAGTCTTGGTTATGAGTTTTCTCTGCTTATTTTTTTAATCGCGTTGCCAGTTTACAAGTTAGCTAATGTCATTTTGAAATGCATCTCTATGGTAGAAAAAGAATCCAGAAGCCTTCTACAGCTATTTGCCTCCACTAGTATAAAAATAAAGGTTAAAATGATCAATTAAGATGGAAAAATTAATGAGGCTGCTAAAAGATAGCACTAATTTCTCATCCAACCCGTGATTCATACAGTTCAGAACAGGACATTTAGCCTAACCCCTATTTAACTTTTATAACAAATCATTATAACATCCTTATCCTTTCCTCCCCCCAAATTAAGCGATAAGCATAGAGACCAAGGATATTTGAGCAACGTAAGGACACAAGCGTAGAGGGAAAAAAACCAAAGTTTTTCATATAAGAGACAGCCTGTTAAACTAGAGAAGCAGAGTACTTTGGAGAATTGTTGTTGGAGAAAAGTTTTTTTTTTAATTATTATTTTATTTATTTTTTCTATGAGCCAAATCAAAGAATGCCTGACCCTTGCACTGTTGCTACATATGTGTCTGTTCTGCTTCACCTAATAATCCCTTTTGAAAAGCAGACTACAACCTCTGAATGCAGCAAGCTCTGCAAAAGGGGACTTGGAATGCAAGAGCCTGTTCTCCAAAGCAACAACAGAGACATTATGCTCAACATCTGCATGCTAAAGCGGCAAGGAACCTGTAACAGGAGCACAGACATAATGCAGAGCAGTAGCAACCCAAGTCCCGTACTAGTGAGCCTGGTTAACCTCCCTGCAGCAGAATGAGGCTGAGCTGGGTCTTCAGCAGGATATATTAGCAGGTGCTGTGCCATAAGTTACGCTGGTTTGTGTTAAAACAGTTTTTAAATTACCTTAGCCAGACCCGAACAGGAAAGAGAAGGCCCACTCTTCCACGCAGAGTATCTACGTATGCACCTAATGAAGTATGTGGTATTCAAACCACACCGAGGAAATAACTTCTCATTTACCACTTAGCTCCTGATCCAGCAAAGAATAAAAGAAAACCTCATCCACACTTACAAACCACACCAGTGTAACTATACCGCACGTCAGTGTCATTTAAGTAAGGAAATACTGTGAGTGAAGAGCTTGAGAAGAGATCAAGTCATAGCAAGCTAGAAAAACATAGCAGCGAGTATTTGTGTTTACCAAAACCAGCGCTTTAGATACCAAGTATAACTGTAATATATATGACAGTCTAGACAACCAAGAATCTTTAAGAGTGCATCTAAAAAGTCCTGTAAGATTTTAATTTCATGACAGTGTATCCAACCAAATCATTATGAGATTGATAACAGGTATTTGAGCAATGACAAAAAACAAAAGAAATCCAAAGAAATTAACAAATTCCTATAGTGTCACCCCACCTTCAGTCATTGTTGGCAAATTTAATCCTTTGGCTGCAGCTTTTCCCGCACAATTCAGGGCATTTAAAGGGATAAATAGAATCTATATTTTATTTATCTTTTTTTACTTGAAAATGGGGATCATCCACTGACTATTTGTTTGGGTTTAGCAACACTGCACAAAAACCTTACAGCGTGGTCCTTCCTCAGAGCTGTTACTACAGGAGAAAAATTTGCTCAGAAGAACTGCAATTAGAACGTGACTTGTATTTTTAATTTGCATACATTTACATTTATATAAATTACATTTCAGTCTTTGATCAAGCTGAAGCTAAAAAATTACAGATTTGAGCTTAAAAAACAAAAGAAAAAGAGAACAGAAAAAAAAATGGTAGAAGTCCTGGAGGAGCGATGGGCTAGAAATCTCTTCAGGCTTCAGACCAGCTCAGAGAGAGGCCACGTTATTAGCTCGCAAAAAGCTTTGCAAAAGGCAAAGCAAACACTGCCCCGTGCACTCACCTCAGCTGATAGTCATTTAACTCAAATTTAACTCAAATACCCCAAATGCAGCTTTGCTCCTTTACTCATATACTTAGATATACAAGATAAAATATACTTAAAAAAAAAAAAAAGGAAATTTTACTTTTTTAAAAACACAAAAAAAGGTAAAAACACAAACGAAAGATTACATTGAAAAAAAAAAAAGGCGGCAGTAAATAACCACAAAGCGTTACCCGGCCACTTAACAGCAAGAAGCTCTTTATTTATTTGCGCGGCAGAGCAAAGCTGCAGCTTAACGACCACTTTCTCACAGCGTGAGTAATTAGCGCTGCTCCAGGAGCGGGGCTTTCCCTGCCTTCACACCGCTCACGGCTGCCTCCACAGCGCCCAGCTGTGCCCCCGGCTGCCAAAGATCGGCAAAAACGAGTCCAGAAAAAAAATCATTTTTTTTCACCTGTGTTTTTCTTTTTTTAAAACAGGGCTTGCGCCAACACACCTGATGGTGATGACGATAAACTAAAACCCCTCAGGGATCCTGCAAATTGGCCACTTTATGCGACGCACCTGAAGCCTGGCAGGTGTTGGCCCCGTGCAGCATCAAGTGTCTGTCCAGGCGGGGATAGACATGGACCAGGCACGAGCAAGTGAGAAATAAAGCAAAAATGATGCATTTTCTCGAAGGAAGGGGGGAAAGAAACACCCCTCGGGGTAGCAGACCCAAGGCAGCAAACACCCATGTTGAAATTTCGGCACCTTTTTCCCAAGCGAGCCCCACGCGAAGCGGCCGCTTGCGGGCGCGTGACGGGGAGAGACCGTTAGCGGCCCCGCCCCAACCGCCGTCCCCGCGCCCGCCCCGACGGGCGCCGCGGGAGCGGAGAAGCCCCCGCCGCCCACGCTGCCGGCG